>JANVCK010291263.1:0-14366 GCA_026546655.1 Epizoanthus illoricatus
CTTACGATAGTAACACACCCTTAAACAGCACACCTTGTAATAGCACGCCTTTTGAGACAGCACACCTTTGGACAACATATCTTTTGCAATAACACACCTTTTCAAAATGAGTAACGCATTCTTGTGTGTTCATGAAACATGCAGCCGTGTAGTATCTTTCAGAAGAAACGTTTCGCTTCCACTCAATTGTACGTAAAATAACCAAATGAATAATTAAAAACGTATTGGATATAAATATTATGTCCGTTATTCAGTTTATAGTAGGTTCAGACAGCTACTCTTCGAAGTACTTCACGCTTGTTTTTTTCTTGCTTTTGGGATGGTCACCAACTTACCATGCATTTCGTTCTCGGTTGGATTCTTTATATCAATATTCTCTGCATGAGTTATGGTAAGTTCACATAAATCATTACGAACTTGTATAATCCCAGGGACTATAACTCACCTGGGGTTTTACGGCAAGCATACATTGCGGCAATACACTTCTTGTTGAGTTAGTTGGTCAATAACTAGTAAAACTGAACCCTTGTTCTCATATCGCTAGGAATCATAGGAAATTGTATGGTATGTTTTGTGGTGTACTACAACCAGCGGATGCAGACGGCGATGAACTTCTTCCTGGTCAGCCTGGCAATCACGGACACCTTCGTGTGTCTCATCAACATACCATTCACGCTTATTTACTGGAAGATCCAGGTCTGGCCATTTGGGTTGGTCTGGTGCAAAACTCTACCAAGTAAGTTGCTGAAGCAACAAAGGGATGTTTTCGAGACTAGTATACAGCTATTTAAAAAAAATGTTGATATCTGCAAAGCGCAATACCCAGCTCTCAAAGCGTGATGGGATCTCGTAGATTTCGCTAATTACTACAAGATATTCGATCAAATCATCGGAAATGTTTATAGCCATACTTTACTAACTTTTTTCTGTCAGTTTGGAAGTAAAAGGACACTGCACAACGCAAAATAGAGAACCTCACAATTCCTTTGGCGCTTGATATTACGCTTTGCAAATGTCAAACTTTTTTAAATAGCTGTATATGTAGAATCTAAATGAACGAAGTTGACGTCACACTATTGCACGAACAGCGGAAGTGAAAACCCGAAGCGCAGCTGAGCATTTTACCGCTGCTCATGTAATGGTGCCGGTGACGTCACTTTGGTACTTTAAAATCCTAGAAAAACTGAAGAACATCGGTTATTTGTTTTAACTTTTATATTTATGATATAGTTCACTGATTTCAAAACAATCTTTGTTGGCCATTTGGACAGATTTTCTCGGAGTGTTTCGTCCTCGCGCAAAGGACCAAGTTAGTACCGACCATCTTATACGTCACTTTGGGTCATATACGATTACAAATCCGCGGATGTCCAAGCATTTTGATGGGGAAAATTAACGATTATATTATAATTGTACAAATATTTAGTAATAAACTTAGGAAGACTAGCGTAGGTAAAAACGGTTTTTTGCTACGTCTGTGAATACGGCAAATATGGTGTTTTCGCGGTGAAAGTCCAGTTTGGCTTTTTCTACGCTCCCGTCGCTAGGCTTTAGAATTACAAATATTCGGATATTTTTTGGGATATTTAGAGAAGTCTGAGATATTTAAAAATATGGAGATATTGCCACAATTTTTCAGTTTGTTGTTAAATTTAGAGCATTTTAGTGTGTTTCAAGATACATACATGGTCCCTCAAATTTTCTTGCTTCAAACTTTTTACTGCGAAACGTTTTGAATTTATAGCCATTTTCAGTGACATCAGTAAATTATATCAGCAGTTTTACACTTCGAAGACATTTCTTTTGTTAATTAGCAATGACGTATGCCGGAGCCGGCGGCAGGTACTATACTGGTAGATTTTATTTTGTTCCACTGAGATAGTTTTTATAGTGTATGTTTGTATACAAGGCTCTAATATGAAGAATTTCACTGTTCATATCAATTGTTTGTGTTTGAATGAATAAAAATTTGCGACATATTTTCAGATATTTAGAGAAATTTCGAGATGTTTGGAACTTTTTGGAGAATTCCCGAAAGCATGTTTAGGTCATAACTAAGACTACATGTCGAAAACATACAAATCTGCTTTAGTTAATAAACCAGTTAGTAACTGGTCCTTCTTAGACTCACTTAGACTTACTTAGACTTACTTAGACTTACTTAGACTCACTTAGACTTACTTAGACACACCCGTCACCGGATAAACTTTCAACTCGAGGTGCATTCGGCGACTGGAGATAAAAATAACATGGGTACGGAATTGCCGGCATTGGGCCATGGGTGGGGTATAATATTTCGAGAATCTGCTTTCTTGGAGGCTACGGCTGACAGTCAGTAAGGGACAAACCATTTGATTTTTGTAGGCGGGGCGGGGGGGGGGATGGAAGAATTTGTAATAAAAATTGCACGAGCCGAAAAGTCTAAATTATTGCCCAACACAAAATTATAAAGACAAAGAGAGAGAAAGAACGAGAAAAGCGGGAAAAAAAATTGCAGGCCCATTCCAGGGCAGAAAAATGTTTTTGCTCGCAAACCATTCTTCCACTCCCCTCCCATGCACGATATCAAATGGTCCGTCCCTAACCATTAGGCTCAGCCTAATATTTAAAGGTAAAGGTAAAGGTAAAGGTAAAGACAAAGGTAAAAGTAAAGGTAAAGGTACTTTTATTTAACGTCGGTAGTTCCGTCAGCTTTGAAAGCTGGTATCAGTGGAAGCCGACGGTGCGCACTTTACCCCCCTCACTCTGTCAGTGCTCCGTTTCAAGGGTATTTAAAGCTCAAGCTACACAGAACAGAAAGAAGTCGAAACAGACGTTGAGGTCACTGAGAATGGAGTCGGGTAACCTCTCACTCAGTAGGCCGCGCATGCACTCCGCCTGCTCCTGGCACCTCGGCTGGCCGGTTAACTAAGCCACACTCAACGACTCGTAAAATATTTATTCGCTTCCTGGCTTGTAAATAACGCTGTCTTTCGGAAGTATTACACCTTATACCTGCTTCGTGGGTGCCCACTACTGACCTCTTAACCAAGTCTGGTATGAAAGGTCAAGTCATCTATACATGTGAACACGTATCACTAGTGAACTCAGGAATTTCACATGATGGTAGCAACTATATACAGAGATAGCAACATTAAACAGAGACAGCGGACAGTGGCTGGGCTGTTTGCAATGCTTGTAAAGAGGACTGGCTAACACTTGAGAACCAAGCACAAGTTTGTTAAACAAGACAAATGAATACAATATGAGCGGCGAGATCAGAGGGTATACGCGCGACTGGCGCACATCATCTTTTCCTCTGTCTTATCTAGATCTCTTTAACCTGCTAGTCTATCCACCTCACGTAGAGGGTCTCAACTAGCTGGGCTCTTCCTTGGACTTTGCTTGTTCCATATAATTTATCTGATTTGTGGCGAGGCATGGAGGAATCAAAGATATCTATATAATTTCACATTTCCCCGCCTACTTGTGTTTGATGAACCTACACACCTCCGTTGTGTAGCTACTTTTGAAACTCTTCCAACTCCAACCCACAATCTCAAATGAAATGATTAACTGAAAGGGGATTAACGTCAAAAATGAAAGGATAAATGTAATTATTTTAAAAAGACTTTAAAATTTTCAATCGGCATACGTTTTATGTTTCTTTAAGCGAAATTATTGTGTATACGTTTATTCATTACCAACTGCCGCATATTGTAAGGGACAGGTCATTAATTAGAGGGTGAGTGGGGGGGGAGGGGTTCGTGCAAAACAGTGGAGGGCTGGTGCAAAAGGTAGGGGTGTATGTCACTAAATATTGAGCAAAGGCAAATACAAATGCACTAGTCCCCCCTAATTAGAGCCCAGTCTCTAACTGGTTTAGGTTGTGGTAGGCGAATGAGGGACAACAGCAAGCAGCATATATTACTGTTCAAGTCATGTATTTCAAGGGTAGCAATTGCTCAGCCTTTTCCGTAAGCACTTGCTTCGCACGTGACAATAGCCTCGTCCTCAGTCATCCAGTAACGGTAACAACGGCTTTGTTGACATGACCAAAATATGGCTGGTATTGCCAATGCTAAATTCTTACATGAATACACTGTAAATATCAATACAACTATAACTATAACTAAAATATAGGAAACGTTGTAACTTATTATGCAGAAAAAGCGCGCTCTGCCGGATTGGCTAAACTTTCGTGATGTCAAAATCCTTTTGTTTAACCTTCGTGCTAACCTTTTTGTTTTGTGGTTGATTTCTTCGCAGCTCTACAGATTGCCATGATTGCGGCGTCAACTGGTTCATTGATAGCGGTGACAATAGAGCGGTACCGGGCTATATGCATGCCATTTGCTCTTCCCCTCTCCCGGCTCCAAGCACGGCTTATGATTGCGCTTGTATGGCTGGTATCATTTCTCGTAGCACTACCAGAGCTGGGTGCATATACATTATTTCCAGAAGGCCCATTTCCATGTGCGGAAAATTTCCCAACACAGGGGCTGCGACAGGCATATTCTTTGTTCCTACTGATCGCTATGTATGTGCTGCCGCTGTTGTTGATCTTCCCAGGCTATGCGCACATGATATACAAACTGTGGGAAAGCGAGAAAGAAGAAGAGACTTCGGCTGGCGGCTGTATCCAGGACCCCAAGGCCCACAAGAGGAAACGAAATGTAATTAAGATGATGGCCATTGTGGTCACTGCATACGCCATCTGCCTGATGCCGTATCATGGAATGTGGCTGTGGCACGATTATGGGACAGGTCAGTACAGCTTGTTAGGCGCGCTGCCGCTTCTGTGATTATGAGTCAGTTACAACAGCTTAGGGGCAGATCTAGGAATTTGAAAGGGGGGGACGTATCGAAATGATATATAAAAATGAGCGCCAAAGGCGGGAAATTCTAGAGGAGGGGTCCGGGGGCATGCTCCCCCGGGAAAAGTTTCAAAATTAAGGCCTATAAAATAGCATTTCCTGCAATTTTCAGTGCATTTTGTTTGCTTTATAGACAGTAAAATTGTCCATAAAAATATGGCTTGGACTCAAAAGGAGGGGACACCGGTCTCCCTGGCCCCTCCCCTAGATCCGCCACTGTGCATTCCACCCTACAGTGGATACCTAGCCTCTGTATATCCCCAATTCATGGCTTTAATTCTTGGATGTGACACTGTTTTAGGGCTCTTTCCATTTATTGGGTCCAGCTGGCCCGCGAGAACTGGTTCTTGCCATTTTTGATGGAATAGTAAATATGCGCACAAGCATTTTTCCCGCCAAAAGTCGGCAAATTCCCGCGCCCTGGCCGTCCGGAACAAGGGGAACTGAGCGGCCCTAATCCATGAGCACGGCCAGTCTGACCAGAACCAGTTTCAAGAGTTGTCGTGTTCCATTCGAGAACTGACCGCGCGGGCCGGCCAGACCCAACAAATGGAAAACGCTCTGAATTAAAATAGTTGATAATATTCATAATCAACAAATGATATATGTTGAAAAGGATACAAATAAAGTCCTTGACACTTTCCAAATCGACGACCGTAGTTCAAACGTCAGCTGCCATGTTGATCGAGTGGATTAAGCTGCGAATATTAAGAATAAGGTTAAGGTTTAGCTTAAGGTTTAAGTTAAGTTTAAGTTAAGTTTAAGGTGAAGGTTATGGTTTAGATTAGGATTAGGATTAGGGTTAGGGTTAGCCAAACATAAACCACATTCCAAAAGCTGCATGGCCACCCTATTTGTCCAGTGTTAGGCCAAATTAAAAAGGTTTAGATTATGCATCTATCAATGTTAAGTCACAGGGGAAGAAGGCCCGGTATAGGTGAAGAATTTGAACTCAGATTATTTTTTCCTGCACAAATGCGCCAGCTCAGGGAGGTTGGCATTGCTCAAAAGAGCCTCCAAAAAAATCTTAAATAGGGTCTCCCGGGCTTCTAAAAATAATTAAATTCCCCACGACGAGCAGATTTTCACTGTACAATCCTACACCTACACCCCGCCTCCAACCCCATCACCATCACCACCACCCCGCGACTTAACATTGATAGGTGCATTAGCGTTGTATAGGTAATAAAACATTTCTTATTTGTTTTTATGTATTTATTCTACAGGAAAACACTGGCCTTATTTCTGGATTGTTTTGAGCTACTGCCAGATCCTCTCGTGGTTCAATAGCTGTATAAACCCGGTTATTTACTGGGCGCTGAGTGAACAGTTTTCCAAAGGATTTGCCAAAATCCTTCGCTGTGACAAGTTCAAATTCAACAAGTGGGCTCGTCGCCAGTCCTTTACGCATTCCTCCTCCGACCCGGCCACTGCAGCCCATCACGGCAACCAGAATGGGAACGCGGCAGTGACATTGATAAGAACAGTGCCCAGGGAGAAAGCTGTGTAAAGAGTGATGTAACTGCAGACCTTTGGTATTGTCAGACGAAGATGTCAATACACCGATAGGAACTCAGTCGTTGTGTAGTAGTGCTTCTTGTCAGCCAATGACAATGATGCCATTGCACGGGTCACGGAAGAGTCAGAACACTCTTCCTAAGAAATCGTCTTCATAACTGACAGAATTCGGTTTTACTAGAAAGTTGTGGTTTGAAAACATATTGACGATATTTGAACAAAGAAGTTGGTTGAGTACGCCAAGAATTCTAGGTCAGTGTTGCTTTAGAACTTTGAGGCTACCAATGGAGAAAACTAAAGCATCATCCTAGACTGAGAATTGGATGCAAAGGCTGGCTGAGTTGATAAGCACCCTTAAGGTCGGCACCCACGAGGCAACACATCGCTGCAACACGTCCTCGCGACAGAAAATTGTTTCGCGTGCACTATCACTTTTCATGAAAACTTCTCTCAACGTTTTGCCGCTGCAACATGTTACCTGGATTCAAATCAGTTCGACTTCAGGCAACATGTTGTCGAAGTCAGTCTTGTCCCACCATATGAAAAGTTCGTGCGACATGTTCCCACGGCAACGCCAAAAATTACCGCGGTAATCACATTGTTTGATTGGTTTACCCACAACCCCTTTCGCACTCATTTCCTTTTGTTGGTTCTAAAAAGAAAAACGCACGCGCACACACACAGAGAAGTGCGGTTTTGGCGGAAAACATTAGTTGTCAGTGCGCGCGTAAAATGGCACAATGACCTGTGTGAACATAGCACGATTTTCTGTCGCCGTTGCAGCGATGTGTTGCCTTGTGTTTTCTGATCATTTAAAACGAAATTGCTATTGGATGGCAGTCTAATAATATAGCATCAGACTGAATTCGTCATAGAGCTTCAGGTAAAGAAAATCGTTATCAAGCACATTTAGCGCGGTATGGGATTATCATCTCTACTGTAACTTACGGCATTAAACTGTGATATCTGAGAGCATTACTACCAGCTAAACGTATTTAACACAACACTCGTAGGCACCGACGCCGATCGTTTATAACAAGAACCAAACGAATAATGCATATTCATGAGCAGACCGAACTTATGGAACGCCAGGCGCGGGTTTTGCAACTGAAGGGTAAAAAGCTTGTGTATTAGAATGTTGATATCTAGCTAAAGCCGGAACGAGATAGAAACAGTGAAAGTATATACGTGTATGACTGTATAAGAAATAGATAACTTGGGTTACTCTGGGATCTTTAATTTGTCGGGTATAGTAGATTGTATGTTGCAAATTAAGGTAGTCGTCATTTGATATGTTCATTGCAGTAATTTTGATTAGTTTTTGTTACTTTCTAAAATGTTCCAATTCTTCAGAATTAGTGAGAAAAATCCATTACATTACCATGTATTTGTGCATGTCCTCAAGAATGCAAGTGGAATTTCCCACCCAGCCTAACATAAGCAGACAACACGTTATGTGTTCGGAGAGTGATGTATACAATTAATGTACTCCAGTCCCTTTGTGCTTTAGTTTAGACCTTGAATAACCAATATTTGATATTTTTGCAGCATTTATTTTTGTAAGATGTTGGAGGATTAACGTTTCGCAAAAATAACGCCCAATCGAAAAACTGCTTTAAATAAATATGACTGAAAACAGCACAGAAAACAAGCAGAATTATTCTGACTTAGATATTTAACAATGTATTGGGTGGACAAAAATCTTCCAAAGCTATTTTCCAGTTCTCAGGGGAAGTGAACCAATCATATTACATACAACATTTTTTGCGTTGCATTTTGTGTTGAATTAGTTTAATTCTGGATTCTAGATATAATTTATGCCCGGTCTGAGAGATAGCTTATCTTCCTTTTTTGTCCCCAAATAATATTTTCGGCAACGCTGTAGGTCTCTATATTGCCGATCGACAATTTTCAACTCGTTCGTAGTTGATAGCAATGTCAGTTCATGTTATGTTAGCTGCATCATTCTTGTGGAAACGATCACAGATCAATCAAATGGTCATATTTTATCGATATCATGAGGATAAAACAAGAGATGCTGTTAGCTGCAGTATATAGTAATGCTCGTTTGGAACGATACTTACAGAGATAATTCGCTACTTTCACAATATGGGCATGTCACGTGCAAATGAAGCAGCAGTAACGACATGTCACGTGCAAATGAAACAGTTGAGTGACTTCCAACTTGTTTAGCAGCTTGTATTTAACGAATACAATTCGGCATAAACTGCGTTAATAATGGTATGGTTTCCATGATCAGTAAAAATTCCATATCTTCTCAAACGTATAAATAATTTAAAAATTAAAAGAGTTTTGTTCTGTATGAAACCACTTAAGTTATTATGGGCAGTTATTCAGTACTTGGTAATGCTGGCATGTGATACGATAGAATTTCAGAATAATTTATCCGGCAGTAATCTTCATTTACTATAACTGTATTGTTTTAAAATAGATTTATTTGGTATGCCAGCATGACTAGGATATTCATATCATTAAAGAGAGTTGTCTTTATCTTTATGTCTGAATAGTGTGTGCTGTACAGTGTACTAGTATCTGAACGAAATGGAGAACTGGGGGGATGGGGTGGCTTTCCACAATTATGCTTCTCCTTTGAGGAAATATTGTTGCTAAGAGTATCAATGCCGGAGTAGTGTTGTAAATAACTGCAGACACAGATAGCCATGCAGATCTGAAAAATCAAAAGCACGGACAGTGACCAACACTGATCAAAATCCAAGACAGATCGACACTGATAAAAATCCAAGGCAGACACTGATCAAAATTTGCCATTATAATATGTTTCTAAAAGCCCTTATGATGTACAGTAAGAAGGCAGCTAAAAATGGAACTAAGCTATTTAAAATGTTTTCTGGTTCTTATACTGCTATTGAATAAAAAATAACACTATCACTGACAATAAATGAAATTTTAGAGAACATAAGTTTAAAAGCTTGCAATTATGGCCAATTCAGAAATGTTCAGTATGCAAGTCCTACCAATTGGCCTGGCATGCTACAAATGGCCGTGTTATAGTACTGGAGATCCGTTCGAACTATCTAAGGCCACATCCAGACTTTGTGCCCAGTTACGGCACTTGGGCACAGGCACCTTTCTGAACATAAAGTTCTGTTTTCAGTGGCCATGTCAATTTCGTAGCACCATGCTCAGACACAGTCACCAACGTGCTGAGGAAACCAGCCGGCACCAGGTTTAAGCACTGGCACCTGTCTCAACATGATTTCATCACTGCACCTGTATCTTGCCGTTGCTTTACAATTGGTGAAGCAACGACAAAACACAGGTGCAAAAAGGCAAAAGAGAAAATTATTGATAATTGTTTGAACTGAGTTGAGTTTAATAGCTTTACATTCCAGGCCAAAAATAAAAAATTGGCCTAATAAGAAAGCATAATTTAACTGCACATGTTGTGCAGTCTGTTGCCATGAACACGGTGAATACTTGGGCAATTAGCCTCCAAAACACCAGTGTGTGGGCTCAACATTCTTTTTAGTGTCAGGGCATGGTCCTCAGGCAGGGGTACCAATTGTGTACATGGCCTAAATGTACGTTAAAGATACAGTCTGCACAAAATAAACCTACTCTTCCCGATACAACTACCTGGCCTTTTTGGGGGAAATGGCCACATCAAAAAGGAAAAGGCTACTACCACATAAAACTTTGACTTTCTCCAGCATTTATCTGTGAAAAATTTAAAGAGGCAACCCCAGCCCAAAATACTGCAATTTTGCATTTCCTTAAAATGTCAAATGTTTCATGGAAGCCATCTTACATGTAACTCTTAATGTGAATGAACAATAGAAAGACAATACACTTTGTCAGACTGCTTGTAAGCAACCCTGACAAACAGACTGACACTAGACTGCCCCTGACAATAGACACAATGTATGTTGTCATACTACTTGTAAGTACATGTAGTACACAGTCTAAACCCTGACAAACAGATTGACACTAAGGGCGTTTCCATTCATTGGGTCTCGACTGGCATGACAGAACTGGTTCTGGCCACTGTAAATGGAAAGGTCTGGACATCAGGGTTCCTGCAGCTGATAACTTGGCGAATTTAAGACCTTTTTAAGACTTTTTAAGGCCCAAACTTGGAAAATTTAAGATCTCATATAAACCAGTTTTGTCTTGGCCACATTTGAATGTACTAGTTATTCCACTATCAGGAAACATAATAGCAAAGAGAGACCCAATGTTATTGCTAGAGCTGTGCAACTGGTAACACTAACTGTATGCAATGTCCACAAAACCTCAGCCTTGAGTGTGTCATTTGCACCAAAGGTTTCACATTTGCAAAGCTACATGTAAAAAATGACTACAACACTTCAAAATTCAACCGCTAGAAAAATACATTTGACTTGAACAGAAATCTAAGACCTTGAGAGACAATTGTGTCGTATTTAAAACCTTTTCAAGGCCTTGAAAACAGAAAATTAAAAATAAGACTTTTTAAGAGTTTTTCCCATCAATAGTCACCAAATTCCCGCACCCTAGCCGTCTGGAATGGGGAACTGAGCGGCTCTAATCCACGAGTAGGGCCAGTCTGGCCAGAACCAGTTCCATTTAACATCTGACTGCTTGGGCCGGCCAGATCTGACTTAGTAATGGAAAGTGCCCTAAGACACTATATGCCCCCCCTCCTGACAACAGACATATAAAATATGTGTAGTCAGTGGTACTAAGAAAATCAAGGACATTTGAAAAATTTGATTTGGTCTGGAAATCTTGTACATTTTTTGCATGTAGTTGTTTCTTCTCTTATTTTCTCCAGCCCTCAGGCTCAAGTTTCGGGCTTACATTTTAAAATACACATCCTGGCATTTCAGCAAGTCTCAATTTACCATTCAAAACCCGTTACAATAACTGCTGTCAGACTGCTAAAAGCACACCTATCAATCTGTAGCAACTGGAAACCTGCAGTTTTGTACAAAAGCAAGCCACAAAATGAGAAGATTGCAAGGAAGGCCTGGGGATTAAGTGAAAGACAATAATTTCAAAAAAATTTGTTTCGGCTCGTCAATTCTTTTGTCGTGAGAATTTTGTGACTGATCGGAAGACCAGGGGATCTTGCTGAAAACTGCAAAACTGGAAGACATGAGAGGTGTGCTACACAGTGTCAACCCTAACAAGTAGACTGACTGGAAGACACATGGTCATACTTATACAAAAGATAGTTCTTCATTATTGTTGACAATGGTAACTCCTGGATATTTTTCAAATGCCTTGGAGCCAAGGACTGTCTTACAACCAGTCGACATGAGTCTTGCAAACTCCTGGGATTACCTGAAATGAAGTAAGAAAGTCAATTATTTTCCTTGCTATCATAAATGTAAATGTATGCATGCTGCCTGCATATCCGAATAGATGTATATGTGTGTATCTGCATATAAGAGTGGTTACAAAGTTCTACAAGTGTTTTGCCAGAGGTAAATCTCAACAAGCAATATTGTGATGTAATAGCAACATCACATGAGCAAATTTGCAACAGTAAACAACATTTAAATATGAATTTATAACAGTGGTAATTTTAATTACAAAAAGAGCAACTGGGACATGTTTTCGGAAGTTTACATGAAATCAGTGACAGTGTTCTCGCTAGGCCAAAACAGAAGGGCACAAGTAACAGATGGGCAATATCAGTTCTGTCATGCATTGCTGCATAATGCAAAGCAGTGAAGCATGTGAAGATGTTTTCTGCAAACAAATGTAACTTACTTGTGACATGTGAAAGGAACTCCAGGCATTCTTTGTCATTACTGTTTACCCTGTACATCATACGGGAGATAGCCAGGGGGGCCAAACCTTCATCATTGAAGACATTCACATCAGCCCCAAACTTATGAAGCAATCTAGCCATACTCTCACTGTTTCTCAAAGCTGCAAGATGTAGAGGTGTCTGTCCGTCTTCTGTTCTCCTTATACTTGTTGATGCGCCATGTTCTACTAGCAACCGTGCACAGCTGAGGTTACCTTTTATAACTGCATAGCGCAGGGGAAACCCAAACTGCACATCTATATTTGCCCCTGAATCAAGAAGTACTTTAATACAACTAGTTCTCTCCCGAATAATGGCAAGTTGAAGGGCTGTGGTACCCTTGTCACTTAAAGCGTCTACCTGGGCACGCGATTCAATGAGAAGTTGCACAAAAGAATCTCTACCGTAATGTGAAGCAACATGAAGCGGTGTCCAACCATCTTCGCTTCTCGCATCAACAAGTCTATCTTTACTGATCCCTGGAAAGTCAAGTAACAGACGGGCAATGCGAGTTCTGCCATGCATTGCCGCGTAATGCAAAGCAGTAAAGCCGCCAACGAAATCCCTTGCAAATGCATCGCCCCCTTTCTCTAACAATACTCTTAGTATCTTTTCCTTGCCTTTACTGGCTGCCAAATGTAACAAAGTCCAGCCATTCACGTCCATTTGGTTAGCCAAAACTCCTTGGTCCGTCAGCTCCCGGACGAGTTTTACGTCACCATTCGTAACAGCATTACGCATCTCCTCTGATTTCTCGTCGTCCATCCGCTTTCCACCTTTACCTCTCCTTGCCCGTTTTCTTGTCATTTTTAGGCGATATTACCCTGTGACTCCATGACATCAGTTGCCAGTGATCAAAGATCCGGGCACTTTCAAACTAAGTGACTTTCTAAGCTACTCAGCTGTTCTTTCGAATTCTTTGAATTTCTTTATTGTCCTGCTGTCCCAAGATCCTTTGCAGCATTCACACTCACTCGGGTGACCGCTGATAACATGCACAACGGGCGCTTGGTAACGATCAAGATGGCGTTCTTTCAACTCAATTTTACTAAAAAGTAAAATAGTTACTGAAAGCGCACTGTTATAAATGATCTAGATGACTCAAGAACTTAGTTATACGCAGTTAAAAACTGCGAATGAAGCTAGACAAGCGGTAGGTTGCGTAGACAAAGCTAAAATATCTTTAGGGTTTTTGTCATTTGTGTTTTATGTCTGTGATTTCATTTGATATGACATGCTTGTTCTTGATGTTGAAGGAAGAAGTTCGATTGGAACAAAGGAAGAAAACTCTTCTTGTCCTGATCTTGTACCACTTGAGAGAGGAAGGGTAGGTGTAGAGTCTTAAGTTTTCTTGCCAAGTAAAAAACAACTTAAGGCTGCAGTCAACCGGTCAGTATACACTACATGTACATGATCACTACATGTCACCTTGTGTGATGTAAGTCTGCATACGTTCTGCATTCATACTCATAATGGGTAGAAAATACAGACTAGGATACATAGATGGATATATTTAGACTTGATAGTTGCAGCCCAAGGCATGAATTACAACCAACCAGACGAAAGAAAGTTCTAATACTAAAACAATGACAGGCCCGTAATTATAACTAAATCAGACCTAATGTTATGATGGTTTTTCACTTGTGATTTTAAACAGGGTATACATATCATTCATATTTACTGCATAGACAGGGTACGATATTTATCTTGTCACAAAATATATAAACAAAGTAATCAATTTATTATTTGCACACATGAGAATCATCAGAGAAGCCATGTGGAGAGTGAAAAAGTGCAGTCGTACATATCTTTAAAAAAGTGGGAACTCGTAGAAATTGTCATATATACATTGTGTGTTTTTTTGTACCTGAAGTGGAAAATTCGAAAATTTCGTCAGTCATAAACAGAGTCAGGGTTTGGGAGCCTGGATGGCACACCCCAACCCCAACTTTAGTTGAGCACCCCCGAAGCTTGGAGGGAGGGGAGGGGGTTAGGGGCAATGGAATCCTGGAGGAAGGAATCACTAGAGGGGTCTCTTGACATTATGAAGATCACACTTTCGGAAATGTGACTGAGTTGGCCTAAGTGCTAGTGCTAGAACCGCTGTTTCTGAGAAATTCAAGATGGCAGCACATCTGAGTGGAGCGTGCTCGATTCTCAGAATTCCCGAGAAACCAGTAGCAGATCCAAGGGGGGGTGGGGGGGCCTCTGCC
>JANVCK010291485.1:0-14356 GCA_026546655.1 Epizoanthus illoricatus
TCTGCAAGGGAGCAGATGGCAAAAAACTGATTTGACTTACAAATTTGAGAACTATGGCGAAGATCTTAGCAAGCAGGACGTAATCAAAGCCTTCCAAACCGCCAAGACGTTGTGGAGTAATGCGGCAAAAATAACGCTAACAGAGGTTCCCGCAAACGCAGACATAAATGTGAAGTTTGCGAAATTCGATCACGGAGATGGCGATCCGTTCGATGGCAAGGGGGGAACTCTAGCTCACGCTTTTTTCCCCCAATATGGAGGCAATCTTCATTTTGACGAATCCGAAACTTATTCCACAGAAAACAGAAATCCGGCCGGAACAGATTTGCTACAGGTATTGTAGAATGACGTTTTTGACAGACCGGGTCAATTCCGTGATGTGTTGGTAATTGACATGATGTGGATTTCACTATTATATTTGTGTTTACAAATTAATTGATTGACCGTATAATAGTATAAGAGATGCCTCTTCCTCATGTTTGTTACAGGTTACTTGATTTGATTTTAAGAAAAGTAATAACGTCTTATATCTTTGATTGTTGTGGGAGAGATTTGAGCATGACAATAATCACCCAGCGGAGAGAAACTTTTTATTCAAATTATAAGCATGACATCATAATTAATTTAAAATTCGAAAAATATACTGGTATATCTTATTCATATGCTGATCAAGAAATACAAAATCACGGATGCTCTGAAAGTTGGACCGGTAATTTCAATTTTCAGTGGAACCAAAGTTATCGTAAATTATTAGATTTAGATGTGTATATGTATGTTAACCGGAAATGAGAAGTATAAAATTAGTATAAATATTAAATGTTATATATTGTAAAATTCTGCTGTAGCGAAACAACATTAGTATTAATATAGATGACTGAAAAGCAGTGAAAACGATTTTCCCAAATGTTTAATATACTGTTGTGTTTATTAGTACAAGTTTGTTTATTCAATAATTTAGTTGAAAAATATACAAATAATATAAACTGACTGCACTCTGCCGTCGTTGACGTGATTTCGTCGGGTTGACTGTTTCAAAATGTCTATAAAAAGAAAAACAATGATCAAAATATCAAAGCAGCGGCCATCTGTGCGCTGGGTAAATATTAATTGTCAGCTGTTAGCTACCTTAAAAGGACTCAAGAGACTGTGTGATTACAGATAGTAAATCTGTGATATTTTGTATATATAGAAAGTGCCTCATCAGACGTAAAACTGAGAGTGATCGATAATGAAATGCTGAGATATAAAACACGAATATGAAAAAAACTAAAAAGAAATTCCTAAAATAATCGGTTGAAGGTAAGAAAAGAAAAGCATGGAGTTGAAATTTAAAAATGAGAAACCGAAATTTGTAGTAAAACGGAATCAGTGTGTTATCTGCCCCACACGAGAAACCCTGTCCGTGATTTACTACACAATATTAACCAGTCATGCAGATGAGATTATCAACTATATTGGCCTCGTTTGCGGGTCGGTCTACTTGACTATAAATGTTCAATCTAAAGTGAAACAATGTCCCTGTGTAAGACTGTGTAACGCAGTTCGAAAATGAAGTTCTTGCTGAAACTGAATGCAGTGAATGAATTTGTTATCCTCAGTCCTAAAAACACACACACGTACACAAGACACAAATGCAAACGCGAACGTAAGCACAATCAAAAGCACACTCGCAAGCATAATCACAAGCACAAGCACAGCCACAAGCACATGTACATGCACAAGCACAAGCACACTCGCAAGAACAATCACAAGCACAAGTACAAGCACACTGGCAAGCACAATCACAGTCACAAGCGCAAGTACAAGCACACTCGCAAGCACAAGTGCAGGCACAAGCACAATAACAACCACAAATATAGGTGTTAAGCACAAACACAAAAAACATACACAGCCTGTTTCTCTCTCTAGCTGTCTGTCTGTCACTTTTGATCTCTCTACTTCAATGTGTGTGAGTGTGAGTGGGATGTGTTAGTGTGCGTGCGTGTGTACATGCGTGTGTGCGTATGTGCGTGCGTACGTGTGTGCGATTGTGAGTGCACATGCGCGTGAGTGTGTGAGTGCGTGCGTGCGTGCGTGCGTGCGTGCGTGTGCATGTGTGCGTACGTGGGCAAGTGCTAGTGCGATTGAGTGTGTGTGTGTCTGTCTGCGTGTGCGACAGATATAAAGACACAGATAGACTTGCAACCGGTGATGTACTGAAAACAGTAGTGTTACATTCTGCAGCAATTTGAACAATAATCAGTATTACGTATCGATAAACTCGTTGTGTTTTCTCAAATTATTACCTCACATGTTTATTTATCACTCTATCATTTGAAATATATCATAAGGTAACTACAGTCGTTCGTGACCTGACAGTTCGGATATGGCAAGAACACAGATAAGAACTGGTTTGTTCACTTGGTGAATATCAGTCGATGGTCAACACCATGCATATTAAATTTGCTTATGTGCAGTTTATCCGCTGGGGGCTAATAGTCATATTGTTTTATCGTGTCTTCCCAGAATTCCTTTCCGATAAGAGTACAGACAATGGGAAATCAGCTATAGCTATAAGCGCGATTTATATCTCTTTTCAACAAGAAAAGAGCCCCCACCCCCATTGTACATTGGCCAGTATACGGATAAATTGTTGTCTCTTACCCCAGGTCGCCGTCCATGAACTTGGTCATTCGTTAGGGTTATCTCACTCAGATGTGAAAGATTCCATCATGGCGCCATATTATGCTGGATACAAGCGAGACTTGAAATTACACTCGGACGACATATTTGGTATTCAGCACTTGTACGGTGAGTAGATGATAAAAACGAATCCATATACTAGGTGGCGTGGTCAAAACACATGTCCTCTCGAGGGAGAGGTGGGGCTGCTGCCATCTCTCCCTTTCGAGCTAAAACTCAATATTTTAAAAATATTTTTGTTCTTCAATATTTTCTAACTAAAACGGTACAATCGAAAAGCAATTACCCCCATTGTTTGTTTTGTCATACGCTATCATATCGGCCGAAAACGCTTTGCTCTCAATTAAAACTTTGGCAATGCCCTAGTCCGAATTGGCAGTTCAAAATGGATAATTTTATTCACAGAGCAGGTATCGAATTTTCCGCACGCCGCCATCTTGAAATGTGACATTGTTGGGTAGCACTGCCAGGCCCCACTCTCGTTCACTATCATTGTATTTCGCAGAGAGTAGGACCTGGCCTATTTTCTGGGATATGGGTGGATAGGAGATGAGTTTTGAAATAAATTTGTCAGCATTAGTAAAAGGGAATATAAGGGGGGAATTTGTCACCAGCAAATCACGCTAATGAATGTGTGAACTCATTTCAGGCAAACGGGAAGACTCGACAGATTCCGCAGTCGCTCCTCCGATGCCAACAGCGGCTAGTGGTGCGCCTGACTACTGTAAAACGACGCTGGACGCAGTAACGCGGGCGGCTGATGGCCACATTTACATGTTCAAGGGTTCGTATGTGTGGAAGCTTGGAGATCGTGGATTTGAGTCGGGCTATCCTCAGCGTATTCAGAATATCTGGAAAGAGCTGCCAAGTGATTTAGACGCAGTCTTAGGATGGAAAGACAAAATATTTTTCTTCAAAGGATCCCAGTATTGGAGATACAGGGGAACAAAGCTCGGAGACGGTTACCCGAAACCAATTAGTAACTGGAAACTGCCAAGTAAGTCACTTGTAAACAGACTGCATAACACTAACACCAACTGACTATCTAAGGGCGAGTCCTATTTGTCGGGTCTAGCCGGCGCGAGAGAACTGGTTCTGGACATTGTAAATGGAAAGGTCAAGGCGCGCGCGAACATTTTTTCCCGCCAAAACTCACCAAATTCACGCGCCCAGGCCGTCCGGAACGGGAAAACTGAGCGACTCTAATCCATGAGCAGGGCCAGTCTGGCCAGAACCAGTTCCGATAGTTGCCGCATTCCATTTGAGAACTATCCGGTCGGGCCGGCCAGACCCGATAAATGGAAAGTGCCCTAATATTCTGTATACTGAAACTGCTGAGCTACAAGTTGCTATGGTATTCCTCTCGCTGTGAGCATGAATTCGAGCTGTCTTGTTTTGACGGAGGTTTGGCACTCGGAACGTTTGCTGTTCTACCACCGTCATGGTGAAAACGCACCATATCAACGTTTAGTTGATCAATTGCCATTGCAGAAAAAACTAGTTTTAATAGAAACTAGTCCGGTTCCAGACCAGGTATCTTCTTATGCCAGGCGACTCGTTGAACGGCTCACTCTGTCTACTTTGAGTGCTTTCCTATGTCTATCTTTCTGGTTGTTTGTTTGTTTGTTTGTCTATTTATTTGTTTGGTTGCTTGCTTGCTTGCTTCAGTCATTGCTTGCTTACTTACTTTATTGCTTACTTACTTTCTTACTTGCTCGCTTGCATGTTTGTTTGTGCATTCCAAATTCAACTGAGACGATTGGCGTATGGCTTGGTTGCTTTATTGTGTCCTTTAATGTGACTGATTTTTTCCTTTACAGACAATATCGATGCAGCGTTTGTGTGGGGTGGTAACGGCCGTTCATACTTTGTTAAGGGTGATCAATACTACCGTCATAACCCCTACACGGGCGTCATCGACTATGGTTATCCTCGCCCACTCAGCGTATGGAAAGGACTTCCTGAAACCATCAATGCTGCTGTGCAGGATAACACTGGGCGCACACATTTCTTTAGCGGAAGCCTGTACTATCGATTTGACGACAGCAAGTTCCAAGTTGAAACAAGTTATCCCCAATCGATGAATAAAAACTGGATGGGCTGTCAAAACGCGTACGTTCAGGTATCTCAGACTGGTAAGAAACCGAACGCAACGTGTCCGTGTACCTGTGGATCGGCGGCCATCTTGCCTTCACACCGAGGAACCGTTCTAACCCTGATCGCCTTGGCAGTTATCGGGGTATTGCTCAGTTAATAATTAATTTAATAATACAAATCTATTCAGTGAGTCTGGCATACACCAATTCAAGTATGCATGCATACTGGTATCTGTGAACAGTACTCTTGTGGATTAACGTTAATTTGAATAAATACGGTAAATGTCTCAAAAGTTTGGAATATTCGGGAAATAATAGAGTAACATTGATGAGCAGGAGAATTTTGAAATACAGCTTGTGTTTGCAATACAGCATTTTGAAATATTTATATCAAAAATCAACTGCTGACGAAAAATCTTTTATATGCAAACGTTAACCAGCGTCTCATTCACTCATTATACTGAACGATTTCCAACATTAAAATTGTAAACTGTAAATACTTTTAATTGACACACTTTAGAACAAAAAATCCCCCTATGTTAATGTCGTACAGTTGTTGTTCCTGTCTGTCTCTGTGTTATAGCCATCCAGTAGGCCTTGCCCATATCTTTGTCACTCTCTGTGTTCTAGCCATCCATTGTTCGTGTTCGCCTTTGCCTTCGTTCATGTTCGTGTTTTCGTCTCGTTTTGTTTTCTTTCTTGTTAAATTGAGGCACAAATAATCCCTTCAAAGGGCTTTCAGTCCGAAAAGAGACTAAATTATTCCCTGAACAACCTTTATTCTTCCTCAGAGGCGCTTACGGGCTTTATCATTTCCCCCGGATTCAGGGCTTGATGGCTTTGTTCTCCCCCAGAGGGGCTTACGGGCTTTATCATTTGCCCCTGATTCAGGGCTTGATGGCTTTGTTCTCCCTCAGAGGAGCTTACGGGCTTTATCATTTCCTCCTGATTCAGGGCTTGATCATTTCCCCCGTATTCAGGGCTTGATGGCTTTGTTCTCCCCCAGAGAGGCTTACGGGCTTTATTTTTCCGAAGAGGGGCTCAGTTATTCCCCGTACAGGCTTTACTTTTCCCCAGCTAAATCAGACCGTTTAGCTATAACTTCGACATACGGGATGAAGTTGTAAGTCTGAAAGTGGCAGCGTTCAAAGTTGACTGTAGATTCCAAGTAGATCAACTTTACACTTGATTTCTCTTTGCTCGACAGACTGAAATATACCTCAAAAGTTGCGCCAAAAATTTTTGAAAATTCAAGAAAAACATGGATAAAATACTTATAAAACACAATGAAACCTTTCTTGATGATTTCCAACCGAAGGAATGAAACGCACTACTTTTCCTTGTTGTGGTTGGTTCTGCCTTTATCCTCATGAACTGATTGCGAGTAAAGCACCAACGCAAGTTGTTCTTAAATGCTATGATTGGTTCTTTTTTCCCCGTAGCTATCCAGAATGTATGAAGTTGTGCCCGAACCGGCTTCCGATGGGCGGATTGTCTGATCTAGTTATATCATGGAATTATTAACAAGGACAATAACATTGCAATAGCAATAGTGCTTATACGGCTTCGCAGTACACACAAAAATTCCTTCTGTCTTCGGCATTGTCAATAAAAAAGCAATACCGTGAAAAAGTTGCAAAATTAATAATAACAATAATAATAACAATGATAATAATAATAATAATAATAATAATAATAATAATAATAATAATAATAATAATAACAATGAAAATTGATAATGAATAAGAGGCTAAAAATGTTGATATATAAGTTATTTCGTCTCTATGTGCACCCTCAATCATTGTAGACTGGGAGCCGTCTCTTCCTTTTACTCAGACCTGTAAACCAGAGAAAAATGAGCACGAAGCCGCTAAACCGAGTGGCGAAGCGACTCCCCCAGCTGTATTACACCACACGGCCAGATCGAAACTTGCTTTTCTCGGCAGAAAAATAACAAAATAAAGGGACGGGTCGCAGTCTACAATCATTGGTGGCATTGATATATATAACACTGAACACATGTACGTCTCATTTGTTGTTTGTTTGTACTTAAATAAAAAGAAGCCAGAAGCCATTTTGGCTTCGTCGCCAGTAAGGAAATGCGCTTGTAGTAGAAGAATAATTAGGAATTGTTGTTTCTTGTAAAAAAATACAGGCATCATAAATGGAAAAATAAACTGAATGAAATCTTTGCAACCTTATTTGTAAGTGTATTTGGTTCAAAGGACATAAATGGCATTCATTCAGTCGCCACCTTAAACAGCGTGTCGCTCTTTTTTAAAACAACGATCACCGGAGATTCGGAAACAAGTATACCCAGCTAGCTGTTGAGTACAATACCAAAAACAGACTACCAAGTTAAAGCGAAGTCAAAATGGTGAGACTATCATTGATTTTTGTTGTCAGTTTCTCCGTACTGGTGATACAAATTCACAGCGACACTGCTGGGAACAAATACTTGGTCAAATACGGCTATTTAATTAAAGTCCGGCGTTACTCACTCCAAGAATGACATTTTGGCAGCTTTGAAGATTTTCCAACAATTTGCAAGTCTTCAAGTCACAGGATCATTTAATGGAGAAACAAAGAAGAAAATGCTTCAAGCGCGCTGTGGCTTACCTGATGTTATTCTCACTATAACTGATGCTCTACGTCCGAGGAGATTTGCCGTACAGGGAATTTAAAATACACGTTCCAGAATTTTGGGAACAATTTAATACAAAAAGAGGTGAGGCGGGCACTTGCCACTGCAGCAAGATTGTGGAGTGAACCAACCAAGATTTCTCTGACTGAAGCATCTCGTACTGCAGACATTCGGGTGAAATTCTCGCAGTACAAACATGGCGATCTCAACCCATTCGATGGTCCAGGGGGCGAAATAGCACATGCGTTCTTTCCACAGTATGGAGACATTCACTTTGATGACTCGGAAGTATTTACTATTGATAACGACAACCCGATGGGCATTGACCTCGTACAGGTAAAATAGCCTGACAAAATGGACACACATACCCACAGACAGACAGACAGACGGAGGGAGGGAGGGAAGAAGAGAGGGATAAAGGGATGGATGGATGGGTGGATGATCGAATGAAAAGAAAGATAGTTGAATAGATTGATGGAGGGATAGAGGGATAGAGGGATGGATGGATGGATGGACGGATGAAGGGATGGTTGAAGGGATGGAGAGATGGATGGATGGATGGATGGATAGCGCTTGCTAGATGGAAGTAGAAACTGGAACAGAACAACGAGCTGCAAGTGTGTTATAGAAAAAACACGTGGAGGAAAACCAAAATGCTTCTCTTTTTCTTTGTAATTTTGTGCCGTGCAAATTTTGTTTTGCATTTTGGCTCGTGCAAATGGCTTCTTTTTACAAATTCATTCCCCACCCACCCACACACAATCAAATGGTCGGACCCTTATATACTAATCAGGGACTGAATAACTTGTCATTGATCTCGTAGGTTGCAGCTCACCAGTTTGGCCACGCCCTTGGTCTGTCCCATTCCCACGTGCCAGGCTCGGTCATGAACCCATTCTATCCCGGTTACTCGCCTCAACTCTCACTCCACCCCGATGACGTAATGGCTATGAAACACTTATACAGTAAATCACGTGATGCTTGCAAGAATTGCAATTTATACAGCATTTTATATTTCATCTTATGTGCAAAAGTACCTTTTTTTATCAGTATGTAAGCACATTTTTGAAAACGTGCATCATCATGTCTTTTGGTGTCGCTACTTGTTTCTTTTGGCTACTGCAGTATGCAGTAAAATTGTTTAAATCCACTGACCTATACTCAGCTATAGGGTTTGCGTTGCGCCGGACCAATTGTGGGTGTATTCGTGACCGCGTAAAGGAGGAGGGTCGGTCATATGACCTCAAGTTTGGCGCGTTTGCCGTTCGGCGCCTCCCGTTCTCTACGCGAGGAGGTGTTTTTCACGTTTGGCAGCACAGCGTTTACGTGAAGCTCAAACTCAACAAAGATATATACGCCATCCTTAATTAAAAATTGGTGCTTTCTATAGAAAAAAAATTGCATGCGACAACTGAACTTAAAATAAACAATCTATTTGCACACTACTAGACCAGCTGGTAAGATCTATGGTTATACTTTTTAGGACCCCATGAAAATCATCTTTGGTGTCTGAAGCTTTCCTTATTAAATATCTTGTATTATTATTACACTGAGGCCTTGGGTTCGATTTTCGACCACTGTCGAGGATCTAATTCGTGAAAACTTCTTTCGACACACTATCCGTGGCTTTTAGAAGAACCAGTGCACATGCAGATAATAATAGAGTAATGCCAGCGTTGTGGTCTGACACTTCCTCTCCTAGAAAGTAGACTGCGAGCAGTCTCTTCCTTGTCCAAAGGTCCGAACCTAAAGCAATGGCACGATCGGCGAGCGAACGCTAGCCATGAGAAAAAGTGAAAAAATGGGGTTGTTTACAGTCTGCTAGAAAGGGCTTGCTTAAATTGAGGAACATCTAACTGGGGACAGGGCGGAAAAATCTTTGCTGGCTTTCTATATTAAGGAAACATATAGGTTTATATTCATTCTTGGAACCAGGGATAGGTCTGCCATAGAAACAAGCAAAACGTATTCGAGGATTAATTCGCTCTTGAGATCTACTCTTACTAAAAGTGACTAAAACTTAAAATTGAATGCCAAAGATCTACGTACGCTCACACATTGTGTCGCGGTCTCTGTAGGCACAGAACACGTCCTTCCCAGTTCCCCTCCGACCACTAATCAATACACCAAAGTTAAACCTCCAGTCACTATCAAGCACACTACTAAGCCAAGACCAGTCACCAAACCCCCTCCCACCACCAAACGCACTGTGGTTACCAAACCCAAGTTAGTGACCACCAAAGTCACGGCCGGCTCCAAGCTGAACCCTGCCCCTACTCAGCCAGTTCCTCCAAGTACCAAAACAACTGACTTCTGCAGTACGCCGCTGGATGCAGCATCGCGGGCAGCTAATGGAGACCTGCTCCTGTTTAAGGGCGCTTACGTGTGGAAGGTGGGAGAACAGGAGGTTGCAAAGGGGTATCCCCGGCTTATACAGAGCATCTGGAAGGACGTCCCTAGTGATTTGGACGCAGCGCTGAAATGGAAAGAGAAGCTGTACTTCTTCAAGGGTTCGCGGTACTGGAAATACTCAGGGAAGAAGCTTGCAGTTGGATACCCCAAAACTATGAAGAAATTTCCAAGCAAGTATAGAGAAACTGATTTGTCTGTGTGTATGCGTTTGTGCGTATGTGCGTATGTGCGTATACGCGTTTGTGCGTATGTGCGTCTATGCGTATAGTCTGTGCGTTTGTGCGTCTTTGCGTCTATTAGTCTGTGCATTTGTGTGTCTGTTAGTCTGTGCCTCTGTTAGTCTGTGCCTCTGTTAGTCTGTGCGTTTGTTAGTCTGTGCGTCTGTGCGTCTGTGACTTTGTGCGTCTGTCTGTGGTATATGCGCATGTGCGCATGAGTGTGTGTGTGTGTGTGTATTGTGTGTGACTCCAAGTCTGTCATGTGTCTATTTCAGGCTCTATCTGCATCTGTGTCTGTATCTACGGCTTTTTTTAGTTCCATTTTTATCAGTTTGGACGTTTGTGTTTGAACACTTGATCAACCACGTATTTTGAAAATAAAATGTTTGTTTATTTGTTTGTTGAGCCTCTAATGTCACATCAATCACATTGGCAATAAAAGGTGCGTTCCGTTTTATGGAAGAATAGTCAAAATTTGTCATAACAAACCTTCTCGTTCCCAGTTCACTGCTTGGCAGTCAGTCTTTGTAGGTATGAACAAAAGGATGGCAGGAGGGATCGAGACTAGCATACAATCGAGTTATATTCGGAGATATTGTGATAATCCAATCGACAATCGTAAGGTTGAAATTACAAGACTTGCAAGATTTTTGTATCTGCGATTCCGCAGCAAGAGTTACAAGGAATGACGTTTCTATTTAATCGTAAGAATCTCGACATTGGTTCTTCAAACCTAGCAGTCAAGAACCTAGCACTGGCTTCCACCGGGGGTAATCCCCTCCCCCCCCCCCCAAGTATGGGGAAATAAAAAATAAAGCAAAGTATCTGAATATGGTTGTTCCTTAGGCACCTTACCTGAAACACGTAAAGTAGGCACTTGAAAATGATCAACTTTGCAAAACATATTTGTGCAATGCCCGGTCATCCCACTCCGGATAGACATGGTCCTTCGGGGAAGCCCGGGTAGACCCCGGGGGAGCAGGTGTCAGGTCATTCTCGTTCCCAGAGCCTTGCTCGCTCTTCTAACAGTGCCCACGTTGTGTCATCCAGCGGTATTTGTAGGCGATCAGAGGCTCTGGTTTACTCCACACCGATCTCTTCAAAATCTTGAAGAAACACTTAAACCACGAAAACCAACCACTTTCTAACGGTAAATTTGATACGAACGAGAGACACAAATTCCAGTGTTCACGAGGATTGTCAACCGTTATCGTTACATCAAGATTTATGGCGGTTATTCTGTGATTTTTGGAGGTCGCTGAACTTCAGCCCCAACTTCAACCGCCATTTTTGTTATTTGGTATTGTAATTTCAGCCAATTACGGACCTCTACTTTCTGGGAAAAACCAGAGCCTCTGATCGCCTACAAATACCGCTGGATGACACAACGTGGGCACTGTTAGAAGAGCGAGCAAGGCTCTGGGAACGAGAATGGTGACAGGTGTACAATCGATCTGGGACCTCTTTCAGGTTTTTGAATACGAGGTTTTCTCAACCAACTGTATCCATTTCTATTTCTTCTTTGTAGATAATATTGATGCAGCGTTTGCTTGGCGTGGCAGTGGCCTTCCATATGTACTGACACGTGGCGTGTACTACATGTACAACCCTGCCACAGCTGTAGTACAGCAGCAAAACCCGCCGAGTCAGCTACTCAAGCTCCCAAGTACGATCGATGCGCTGTCCAGGATGCCCGCGGGAACACCTATTTCTTCAAAGGGAATATGTACTACCGGTTCAATGGTGCCAGTTCTCTCAACAAGAAAGTAATCCCACAGTCTATGAACAGCTGCGGTGAGCCTGGCCTGACACACGGACAGCAGGGAAATGTGACGTGTTCAATATGTGGTGGTGTGTCGACTATCTCGTCCCCAAAACACCTGGCTTTTATTTTTGTTGTTGGACTTTTAGCCACAATAATGTGCAGTTAAGAGGGTCTGACACGATGGCCTATAATTCAACGTGAAATGTATAACTAACTCTATCACGGAGCTTGTTCGACGCGGAGTATAATTGTTTTCTAATTTCGACCATTTCATATTGTTTGGTGAGGGTTAAAGAATAGGTTGCTTGTAAAATTCTTTTTAAATTGTTCTGCGAATGTTTATCTTCCCATTTCACTTCCTGTTCTTTTACAGCAATGCATCATGCAAATCGCTTTTTCTCTGATTTTAATATTGTATTTATTAAAATTCTTTCACTCCCATCCGACAATATAAAATTGGGTCAGTTCCTAACATTTATGGGAGAAAAGCGGGACTTAGTACTGCTCGGTACTTGAAGGGTATGTTTCATCACAGAAAACCGCAACTTTTCCATGCAGGAGAGACTAAACACTTCAATTTTCTGGGTTCTATGTAGGTCTATGTATGCATTCATGGTTTTTGGACGATAACCTTGTCTGGGCATATCCTTAATTCTTGACTTTTTCTAAAGCAAATCGCAACCTGAAAATGGCGATGGCTCCGTTTGCACTAATGGGGAGTACAATTATATCAAAATATCAATCAAATAAAACGTGGCATGATGCAATCATATTTTGACCTTGAGTAATCACAACTATTGGTCGTTTTGGCCGAAATGAAAGAACACACATGGGACCAAATACTGAACTGCAATAGATAGTTGGTAAGTTCTCTCTTCGATTTTAGGGACCGTTCATTATTTACGGTGCGGGGAGGAGGGGGGGGTTGCAGGAGGAGAACTTGGAGGGGAGGGGGCTTTTAAAATTTTTTTGAATGTGTGAGGGGGGACTTTGACATTTTACAGGGGGGCTCTGGAATTTATTTGTCTTCGATGCTTTGAAGGTGGGGGGGGGGCCTTGAAGAAGATGGATTATCTCAAGGGGGCTTCTGAAAAAGTTTAACCTGATTTAATTTCTCCTCCTACTCAATCAATTAAGTTTAAGTGGCAACTGGATGATAGAAACATATTTCGATAAAGAACAAACGTTCGTCTTTGTTATCCATTCTTATTTTGTAAGAGAAATAAAAATGTGTCCACGTGCCATTTTTGGCTGTAGAAGCACTTGGGAGACTTAGTAATTTGTAAGAACACTCGAGAAGGGGTTCGAGTGAATATATTCAACTCACTCTACGAGGTGGAGTGGTTTACTTCCCAGCAAAAACCCGTCCATGTAGCAAATGCCTTGTTTTACATTTAAAATGGCCGGCGGATGATCAAGTTACATTTACCAAACTCTTCAGTTCTTACACAATAGTCTATATAGTAAATATTATGTTTGCTATATATTTGCCATTAAGTAAACATTTTTTCTCCTGGTAAAAGAATACAGAGAACATCAGAATATACCAAATATGCACACGCTGCTTCAAAACACAAGAATGTTAAACTTATGAACATAAATGGGTGGAGACATCTCCTTGTCGAGTTGGGTTTTCAAAATGGAGCTACAAAAGGTCACGGAAGTCATCAAAATACCAACAAAAAAATACTCGACTCGTTATCGTTAAAACAGGTAGAAACGTATGTTCCAAAATGTTCATAAATCAACTCGCTGAAATTGTTTGTTTTCTGTTGGCTGTACAACGTATTTCTGGGTTTATTATCACAAAATATCTTATAACGAATGGTTATCTTCAACAGCCGACTGAGGATACCACTAGGCTGCAATCATTGCAAGAGTATCGGGATGCTTTGCGCTTTTTTCAGAACTTTTTGCCAAGATTCCTGTCACCGGTCGAGCTGATGCTTTAACGCTGGAAAAGATGATGCAGCCGAGGTGTGGAGTCCCGGATATGATTCCCGTTATAAGTTCCTCTCATCGTGTGCGCAGATTTGCCGTACAGGGAAGCAAATGGGGAAATAGAGGAATAAAATACAGGCTGGATAATTCCGGGGAACGCATAAACCCCCTGCTAGTGAAGGTGGCATTGTCAGTTGCAGCTAAAATGTGGAGCAGAGCCGCCCACATCTCAATAACTGAAGTAAAATCACCTGACGAAGCTGATATTCATGTGAAGTTTGCTTTGTATAATCACGGGGATGGCAACTCATTTGATAGTCCTGGGGGAATTGTGGCACACGCATTCTTTCCACAGTATGGTGACGTTCATTTTGACGATTCGGAAATATTTACTCTGTTTAACTTAGACCCAAGAGGGATAGATCTACTGCAGGTACTAACACTAAATCGGCAAATCCTCTGAGAGACAGACAGACAGGTGGACAGACAGAAACAGAGAGAGAGACACGGAGACAGAGACAGAGGCAGAGGCAGAGACAGAGACAGAGACAGAGACAGAGACAGAGACAGAGACAGAGACAGAGACAGAGACAGAGAC
>JANVCK010291707.1:0-14348 GCA_026546655.1 Epizoanthus illoricatus
GAAACTGTTAAGAGACTAGTACTAGCCAAATATGGCTAGTAAGATTGCAAATTACTAGCCAAATGAAATATTTCACTCGCCACTGGCGAGTGGCTAGTGCTAATTTCGAGCCCTGGCTAACATGAACATTAATTACACCAAATTAAGTCAATGTTGCAAGATGTTTTGGAGCTACAAGTAAGAGGGATTCTATTCATGTCAATAAATTGCATTAACTTTATTCAGTTGCATCTTGTTTGTGTCAAAACAATCCTTTTAAATCCCTTAAATCTTAAATCCTTCTGGTTGGGAGTCTCCCACATGTACTATTAATGGTGCTTACAAATGGCATTATTCCAGAATTACCTGCAACAGTGGTATATTAACTCTGCCAAGAAACTCAGGAGCACCTCTCTTGTCCTCATCATACACAGTGATGTCCAGAACATCATGAATGTCCCATACAGTCCTGCAATATCAACAGCAAATACACCAGTTTATTCTGGCCAAGTAGAGTCTGGGGACTGCACTAAATTCTGAGTATTACTAATTTTAATACATGCTGAGTACAAAATTAGCATTTTTTGTAACCAGCCTAGTTTGAGTATTTTTACTAATCCCTATAAAAATATTAGCCAGCCACATTGCCAGCTAACTTGCTTTTGAGACATTTTAATCGACCTTCATCAATAGTAACCGGCTTTGGCATGTACCATGACATACTTAGTAATAGATTAATAATCATTATGGGTATAATTATTTTCTTGTAGTATTGGCAGTCTGTTTAATTTGTATTACTTAAACTGTTTAAATTTTATTACACAGATATCTGGTTATTGAATTCCTAGCACTTTGATTGGTTCCACAACAGACAGTTACCAGCACATTATAACCATAAGCTAATTATAATGCCTTATATGGAAAACAGCTGTTTCTGAAAACGAAAGTAAACTCTAAATTCACTTGGTTTGTAACACTAAATTTGCATGCCTCTATGGCTATCTTTCATCTCATATCCAACATGTGTTCATGGAATAATCAATTGTTAATAACTCTAATAATTATCACAGTTTGAAATGCAAAATTAAATACTAAAACTATGGCCAGAGATGTTGGGCAATAAAGTTAAAATTGCATATAGTTGCATATATTTACAACATCTGCATATATTTGAATATATTTGTATATATTTGCACATTTTTGCATATATTTGCAGATACGTGCAAGTAAACTCACATTTCATATATCTTGTCCCAAGCAGGGTTGAGGGTCTTGTAGATGGTCTGGGTGACAAGACGTTGATTATTCAAGCAAATCACAGCAAACGGGTCACTGAGACCACCAATGTCTGCTGATGCCAAGCCCACTGCTCGATGAAGTTTGATCTACAGTTGGCACAAAAAGAAAAATCTGTAACACTGAATTCTTTGGACTTCTTTCACTACATGTACTTAACTTTTATTCTTTAGAAGGCTTGCTCAGTTGTCAATTAGCCACCAAGGTGTATGCAGCTCTGCCTTGAAAATGTAAATTTGACATTCAAATTGTAGCCAAACTAAATAAATAAGTGACAGAAAAGTGAACGGAGGGAAGTTAACATGTTAGTAATTACTTCCATGACTGCTTAGTTGCTTTCAGATACATATTTAGTTTTGAGTTTGAATTCCACATGATAAAATACATCAGGGCACACTCAAGTAGTGCATCACATGATGTTGATTCCACAAGGCTGACTGACAACTGACTGTGTTGAATTCCTGAGTGAAAACTCTTTTAGGTGTGTCTTCATGTTTAACTGGAAAGAAAATCTTGCAAAAGAGTACATTACAAAATTATTCTTAACTATCAAATACACTGACAGTATAAAATATTAAGAAAAAATATCATCTCTAAATATTACACTTTTCACTTTTCATTGATATACTCCTGCAACATCAACTTTAATGATAAAGCAGGATTTTTCAAGCGCCAAGGGTGCAAGTTTATAGGGGATTCTGGAGGCATGCCCCCCTCCCAGGAAATTTTTTGGAAATTTGACTTAAAATGGTGCCTTTTAAAGTGTTTTAAAAACTTCAAGGAAAACAAATTCACTTACATCAAGGAAAACAAATTCAAATTTTTGAAACTTCAAGGAAAACAAATTCACAATTCAGTTCGCAGTCTACCATTTTCAGAGCTGTTTTTCAGGACTTTTTAAGACCTTCACGTTTTTTAGGACTTTGAGTACTAAAATTCGCTTTTCAAAAATTTTAAGGACTTTTTAGGGTTTTTATGACCATACAAACCCTGTCTATTTTCCTACTTTATCCCTAACTATCCCACTGAGACAATCAGTATTCATATCATTGTGTTTCCATAACTTGGGAATGTCTGGGCCAGTCAGGAAACAGCTAAGTCCCCAACTGTCTTGGATTTCCCGAGATACGGAAACCCAATAAGGCTTTAATAGTCTTCCAGACATTTGGAAAGCAAAGAAACATTACCTGTAACCATCCACACTCTTTAATTTTCTTTGGGGTTTTCTTGAGTGAAAACTGCTCCACAAGTTGCTTTCTCCTGTTTGGATCATCTTGAAAGGCACTGAGATCTGACTCACACCCCGGAGCATCCAGGCCCGTAATGCTCAAGTGCATTACTACTATGCCTGCATTGTCCTCCAGCTCGGCCTCAATCTTGTGGGACTTCTCTCTTTCCAGCTTAGACAAGTCTATTTGACATCTGCAATCCAAAGGGATGAAACTTACTGCTAGTTACTTGCCATATTTTGCACTAATGCTTCTACATGGTATGCACATATGATTAATACTGGGTTCGTACAGATTTTTGTACGTAAAATTCCACACTTTTTCCAAACAATTTTTTTTCATTTTAATTTCCGGACTTGAAAAACTGTGGGCAAAGCCAGAAATGTGTTAACAGTCATCATAAAATTTTGCACCATTAGATGTAGATTGCAATTGGAAGTTACAGATTAAACACAGAAATCCAGACTTCTTCCATACCTTGTACATGTACATGTTAAGTTTATTTCCAGAGTTTTCAAGGTCTTTTGAGACCTTTTAAGACCCTTTCTAGGTCTTTTAAAACATTAAAATGGATATTTGAATTTCAAGACTTTTTCCAGACATTCCAGATTTAGTGTGAACCTTGCTAATAAGTGATCTCTGTATGTCTGTCTGTTTCTCACCCTCTTTTTCTGTTTCTGTCTGTCTCTGTTCCTTTTTTTTTGTACATAATATATATTGTAAATATTTATATAAATTATGTATAATATATATAGTCAATCCTGAAACATTGTCCAAAAAGGAAATAGAAAATAATATACAAATAAATCTCACACATGACCATGTGTATATGCAAAAGTACAGCCAGCAAAATTGCTATTCAATTCTTGATAAACTCAACTTACAAATCAATAGAAATTACATCATACCAGGCTGTAGTAATGCCAACAAAAGTATTTTGGTTTAAATAAAGTCCATGCATATACACATGGTCATGTGTGAGATATATATATTTGTATTAAGTATATTTCTTGTTGGACAATGTCTTCTAGATTGACTGACTATACATGTACTATATTTTAACTTTTTAAACAAATATGGTAAGCCCAAATGTGTGTTTTGAGTAATTGTTAAAAAGGCTATTATTATTATTATTATTATTATTATTATTATTATTATCATTTGTTTGTCTATCTGTTTGTTTGTGTGCCTCTTGGACACACGTACAACTACATGTGTTGTACACACACACACACACACATACCCACTCAGTGAACCAAACATACCTTCCCATAAACTCATCTTTTCTGATGTCTCTGTCATACACAGTTACCTCCAGTGTCATTGGTGAGTCTGAAAACATCTTGAGATCAAACTGTTCCTTCCAATAAGGATTGAGTGTTTCTTTGCATGCCTTTGACTTGTACTTTTCATTTCCAAGGCGGAAACGGCAGTAGGGATCACTATAACCTGGCACGTAAAGTAGAGGCTGTTCTTAATAATAGATAGGGCTACACAGAGAGGGTGCAGTTGATCAATCATAGATTTAGAGAAGGATACATGCAGGCAAACCATGTGTCTGGGTGTACACTCAGATGAGCTGTCACATAAATGTTATATGATTGAGTACAGCCACTACCTGAGTCATCCATGGGAATCATTTTCCTGCCTTCAACGAGAATGATTGACACTAGGCCGTCCCACAACTGGCTTGGCCCCTTTGACGGATCCTTGGCATCTTTGCCTTTCTTTGCTGCCAGCGCAGCCCTCCTGGCAATCTGCCAAAACATAAATTGTCTGAGGCTGGTTTGCTTTTATAAGACAGGATACTGAAATGGTGCTGGTTAGAGTCCACACTGATATTCTGAGAGCTCACTCATGTCATGTCCTGTCATCGTGTCTTGACTCATCTCATCTTGTCTCATTTCCTCTCTTCTCATCTTATTTCAACTCAATTCTCCCCATCTATTTTTTCTCATTTTATTTCATTTTATTTTGTTTCATTTAACCTTACATCTTCTCATTTCATCTCAACTCACCTTAATTCTTCACATCTCATCTCAACTCATCTTATTTCAAGTCACCAAAATTTCATTCCAAAATTTATTCTTTAGGAAAACACTGACGTAATAATTGGGCTGTAAAGGAGCAATTAACTTTCAAGATAAAGTATGCTGTTAGTTGAGGAAAACTACTGACACTAACAGGAACCCATCCTAACCAGTCAATTTTTTTCCTTTTCTAAGATCTTCCTGTCCCTCCAAAAAATATCCATACCCCCCCCCACACACACATAGAGGGTCAATGGAATTCTGAGGGAGAAAGGGAGGTCACAGAAGACAACATTATTTTTTAAAACTATGGGTTCAGTGGTAGGAGGGGGGATTGAATATAAAAGCCCTCCATTGGGGGGAGTATGGATATTTTCTAGAACTACACAATCACAATCTGCGGGGTGGGGTTGTAGATATTTTGTTGAACCACAGATTCTGATCACTGACCTCCTGTCTGTCCTCTACATTCTTGGGTTCAATGGTGAATGTGGCGTTGATAGCGCCCAGCTTCTCGCCACTACCCTCAGTGTCCTCCAGTTCCAGTGTCATTTCTGTCGGCCTGCAAGGCAATTAAAATTCATTAATACAGTGTCCCTCGAAAATAGCACCCTCCCTAGATTAACTGCCCTCCTGTCTTCCATAGAAACAGCAAGAGAATGCATGAATTATGAGATGAAACAGATACGCCGCATTGGACTAGCTAGGTAGAGAATCATAAACTCATTACAGAACTCATTACAGCTAGCAATCTAGACTCCAAAGCCTTTATCATTATAATATTTCTGTTATTGCCTTCAAAACAAAAAATGCCATATATCAAGAAATTAAACTAACTCTGAGTGAAACTTGCCTTGTTTTATTAAGTGCCTCTCTAGATTAAGCACCCCCTGAATAAGTACCCCCTCTTTACATGAAATTTGAAAAATGTGCCCCTTCTCACAATAACTGGAGTACTGAGCCTTAGGGCTGTTTCGAATATATCAACCAATCAACAAGATTCAAATTAATTGGAACATCTGGGATTGGTTGAGTTTATTTGGGGCTTTGAAATCAGACACTGTTGGAAAGGCCATTATAAAATAATTACCCTGTGAGTAGAGATCTCTGATATCTCCACGAAAAATGAGGAGAAAAGAGACCTCTGTGAACAGCCGATCAATTGTTTGAAGCTATTGCTGTCCAGAAACTTGGACATACCAGTCAGGGTTGAAACAGGTTTGACTGCTTGGCAGCCATGCTACTATAATAACCACTGTCCTTTTACGAGTCTGCAATGCTAGTTGCCATGCGACAGAGGAAGTGAAAGTAAAAAGCAGGTGCACCAGTTGATAACAATCAACATTTGAGACCGCATGTGCACACAACATCTTGGAAATGGTCGCACATGCTCAACAGAGAATCAAACGGCTGTTTGCAGAGGTCTTTTTTCTCATTTTTCATGGATATATCAGAGATCTCTGCTTGCAGGGTATAAAATAATATATCTCAAGCTGTATTGGCTCTGGTCTCGATCTTTTATTGTGAGACAAGTATCTTAATCAAGGAAATATGGTGATTGATACACCCACATGTAACAGCAAATAACAATTAACTCACTGGTTGATTATAACGCCAGACAAATCAACTGTAGCGCGGCCCATCGGGTCATCACCTCCAACTTTGTCAAAGTCATAAACTTTCAACACCAGAGGAACAGTGATATCCTCAATAGGCACACAGAATTTCTCATTCCACTGAGGGTTCAAATTCTTTGAAACTGTTCTGCTCTTGTATATCTGCTTGCCATCAGCTTTGAATTTGACATATGGGTCACTCGTACCTAGAAAGAAACATTACAGAAGTGATTAGATTATGACAATTCTGATGTGAAAAACTTAATCAAATGCACACTCAAACAACAGATAACATCCAAGTGAATGATCAGCGGTTGAAATGTTTATTTTATTTATATTTTTAAAATAGAATTTAAAATATTTCAAATTAGTATTGGAACGTATTATGAATAAAACTTTAAACTAAAAATGTTATTTAGTTATAAAATCATATATCAATTAATTTATTTATATTCATTTTGTTTGCATGTATATAATAATATATACACTATGCAAATCATATATTTATTATTTAGGTGATAAGCAAATTAGTTATTATGTTTAACTCACAAAGGATCATAGGAGTTCTATATCATTTTTGCTCAGACAGAGTATAGTTTCCAGGTGTCTTGGGTTTTCAGTGGGAAGATTTACTGGAGTTAAGCCAGCAGAATGCTGTCAGAATCCTAGGCCTATAAACAACATTTTTCCAGCAAAATGATTGAAAAATTTAATTTAATGCTGCAAAATTTATACACAAAGTTTCATCTTTAGAAAACGGTCTGATTTGACAATCAGTAATTTATGCTTGTGCTTTCTTTGAAGCTACTTGAATGATCAAAATCTTCAGAAAGTGCAACTTACAGTAGATAAGTGTAACTTACTATAATTATCTTTTATAAAATGCTTGTAAAGAAAAGTCACTTTGACTGTGTACATATATGCTAAACAAATTGCACTCCCCCCCATGGGCACTATTGTTCACTATTAACTTGTTATACATGGGTATGTTCAAAGTGTATGAAAATAGAAGCTCCCATCATGCATTGAGGGTTGGATATAACTATTGCCTATATATATATCAGGTGCCTCAATACTGTATGCAACTGTTTAAATTAACATCAACACACATTGCCGCAAGCACAGACTTTCAGTATAATAGTATAGTCATGTAAATTTACAGCTAATGTTTTACCATTAATATTATTTTTACAACTTACAACAAAAAAAATGAGGTTAGGATTTGAAATGTATTTAAATTTAGTTCATTTGGAAAATAGTTATTTTCTTTTTCTAAATAAATTAATGTATTTTCCAGTGAGTGGCGTTATATTTATACCATAATTAGTAATCGATGCATACTGCCCAATTTTATTTAATCTTTACTTAACAGTATTGTCACACTGACAAAATCTTTTTAAAACCCTATTAAACATATCTGGGGGGCACACTCTAGCATCGATCCCCTCCAGGGACAGATCTTGAGATGCTGAAAGAAAGGGAACCTAGCTTATTGAGTTAAGATGTTAGAATGAGTGAAAATGAGTACCAAAGATGCAAAGTTATAGTGGCATTCCAGGCTCCCCCAGAAAATTTTTAAATTTAAGGTCTCTTAAATTTAGTTTGCTGTTTACATTCTAGGGTAAGACTATTTCAGGTAGTTTAGTTCCTTGCTGTTTTATAATATTATTTTGACTACAATGTAATTTATAACCAGTCTAGTACTAACATTTTTTTTAAGTAGCAAAAAGAGTCAATATATTTTTTAGAATTATAGATTGCTTATTAATAACAAAATATTAATTTAATTTAATAATTTAATAATAATTTAATTCAGATATTTATTTAAGAGATTTATATTTACAAATATGTTTATTTATAATTACATCTATTACTTTATGTCTATTTAGGCAAACCTGATCGGTTGATGGTTTTGGTGAAGGGTTTATCATGTTCAAACTCCACATGGAATGTTTCTGTTAGAGTCAAACACATTCAAAAGTGAGTTTCACAGAAAGGATGCAATCGAATTTAGTAAGTATCTTTCTGCTTAAAAGAATGATTTAACTTAGCGCATATTGTGGAACAAATATTACATAATTATCTTTACAAGTTATGAAAAAATTATTCACACTTTTTAAAGGGAAAAGATGTATATATACTTAAACTTATCAGTGATGTGTGCAACATATTGGATAACTAATCTAATATATAAAAATTATATATATTTATATATATATATATATGCACAGTGAGTGTAATAGTTTGATGAGGTAGCTTTAGGTACATTTATTTAATATATTCCCAGTGTCAGGAAAGTTACAGTCTACATGTAATCTTAGAACTTAAATGTTGTTAGTAGCAGTAAATAAGAATTTATTCAGTGGAAATCAGTGTCAACTGTCTAAATAGCCCATTTCCGATATACGATCTGGTTCCAGGGAACAAAAGCATCAACTTGACGCCTGGTGCTAAATTTCATACATCTTCTATAGATTTCACACCTGACTTCGGTTTGACGTTATTGTTCTCGGGAACTGGAGCATAACTCAGAAATGGACTATTCTGTGCCTAACAAAGCTTATTATAATTGTTATAATAATTATGATCGTTATTATTATTATTATTATCATTATCATCCCAAGCATTAAAAAACATTTGAATGCTTAATTCTTAAAAGCACACACAGGGTGTGTATGTAGCTTGTGGCTCTTACTACTACTACTACTACTACTACTACTGTTATTATTATTATTATTATTATTATTATTATTATCATCATCATTACTTCCCACAAAATACTGATTGGGCTGCAAGCATATCATTTCGAACAGACTGTTATTGTACAATATGTTTTTCTTGCAGGAAATTAATTTTAAATAACTGAGGAATTGTATTGAGATTTTATTGCATCTGGATTAATTTTGTCTCCACTTTTTAATAATCTTTTACTATTGTTTATCTTTAAAATCCTGTTATGCAATAATTGATTTTCCAAATTGACAAAAAAATTAAATTCTGAGTCAAAACTGATAGTTATAACTGCATGTAATAATTATTAGGTTAAAATTTTGCTTTACCCATTACGTGGTCACTCTGTTCAATTCTATAGCTGTGTATTGACATATATGTTGTGCAGATATTGATCTTGTTACTGCATGTAATATTCTCAATTTAGCTAAGTACTATGTGTACTAATAAATTATATCCCAGGCCATTAGTCATAGAAACATTACATTATAATCTACAATACTAAACACTTTTTTTTATCAAATAACACTTCTGCAATGAACGTAAAATTCAAACAAACACCATCACCAATGCTTAGAGTTTAATTGTTATGTTTTGCATCACTGCGCCCATGCATGCATGTACACCTGTAGGAGACTCAAGCTTACATGTTATGATTTAGTATATTACATAATGCAATGCATGGAGATAATCATTAGTTAGATTGCTAAATAAAAGCAATGTGCTTTATAAATAAGCTTTTTACAAGTTACCACGTCAGTGTCAAAATACCATAGTACACAATATACAAATTTAGCATTTAATATTTTCTTTAAACATTCTCTTCCAACTATGACAAGATAAACAGATACTGTAGTAGCAATTTTGGAAACCTAAATATGAGTACATTGAACTGTGAAAGCTGCTGCATAATTAAAGACACATATATTATAGGCCCACAAAAAGAATTTTAATTAATGTTTTCAAAATACAAACTTTTATTACTGAAAATGCATCTCAACATTAAACAACCTAAAATCTGCTATCTTCATGTTGACAGACATATTAAACCAGTGATGGTTACTCACTCGAGCTCTCCTTGTTACTTAGCAACTAACATTAATTACCAGCCATCACCTACCTGTTGCCACCAGCAAATAGCAAACAGGTTTATAATAACATATGAGATTACAATAGCCAATCACTGTGGGTTCTGTATCATAACAAAGTTTGTTTTTATATCATATTTTCAGCAAGTGCTTTAAAATGGAAAATCACACCATGCCTATATATATTGTAATCCATTATTAATAATTGAGCCATTCATAATTCATCAGTAACCCAAGGTGTTTAACTGAACCACAGGGAGCAAAGCCTACCTGTTTTCACTTATTTTATAATTATTTGTATATTTTCATTTGCAAGTTTGAGGATACTTTAGAACACAGTTTGTTGCTTGGCAGCTAAACTAGTCTTACTTTCATTTCAAATTGCCAGTAACCGGCTTGAAATGAAAATTAAACTAGGGCGGAAAACAGCGAGCTGCATGGCTGGGGTGGGGTGTGTTTGCATGCTGATATTAAACACAAGCTTGCTAATCCAAATACCACTTACTTCAAAAACTGTTGTTCTCTTACCACCCAAAAGTCTGCAAAACCGTGCAAAATAACTTGCAAAACTTTACAATGAAATAAACACATAGCTTTATTTTGATAAGGTTAATGCACTTTACTACAGCAGTCAATAGCAAAATTAATCACCAATATCTTGCTAAAGTTGTCCGAGTTGCAACAACATTGTAAATGCTACATTCACTTGCATGAATAGAACAAGAACTAGATTTTCAAGTAGGATAAGAGTTTAGGTTTACATTCTGTTGAAATATATCATTATCTGAATATTTAAATGTTATTCTCAATTGCTAATATTGGCCGGGTATTTAAGTTCTTTATTCTTACCTGAAATCAGGTTTTCAATTTACAGTGTTTAGTTTTGTTTAAATTATTGCTTTTACAGTAATTTAGTTGGACTATAATTACATTATAGTTAGATTTGAAAAGTTGAACGACTGTCAGTGATCATGCATGTGCACAACACAAATACAACACAAGATGTTCAAACCAAACGGAATGGCCTTTTATAAACACACAACAAATGAGTGATAATCTACAATGCCTACCCGTTTTATCTCGAGCCGCAAGATCTCGCCCATCCTTCAGCTCCACTTCTAGAGCAAAGAAGGCACATTTTCCACCTCTGGCAACAGCGCCAGCCTGGAAATAAAAAGACAATTACGATATATAAACATCCATTCTCTCGAGGGAAAACCCACCAATATCGAAGTGTCGTGGGCATGCAAATTTACCAACACTAAATCAGTAAGTGGCAATGAATTCGCGTTGTGGTAAAATTTACACTACACTGCGTAAGTATAGAAACTCTAATGCTCGCTTTGAAGTTCTGAAATTGTAAATTAAAATAATTTGGAAGTTTTACTTACAGTGGAACCGGGCGTGACATCAGTGGCTGGGCTTTCGATCAGACCGTCAGCGGCAGTGGAGCCCGCTGCCCCATCTTCTTCCAGGTTTCGAGCTATTTGAAAAAAACCAGGTTGGTGAGTACCCCTAATGGATTCTCCATTCAACTGATAAGACTTAGGATCAGAAAGATGAGGGAGAGATCGAGAGTGGCCAGACTTCCTACCACCGCGTTTCTTGCGCTTGAGGCTGTTGAAGAACGATTTCTTCTTCGTGGGAGAATCGACTCCTGTTAGCAGAGAAATCAAAGCAAAACAAGCAACTGTTTAGTGCAGTCCTTGAGTAAGTTTGCAGCTATAATTAATCGAAATCGCTACTAAATTTTAAGAGTTAAAAGCCATAAACCTCGAGCGTCCTCGTCAGACATCTTGCTTCTTGCTTCAGTCAGCTGCAACTGCAATATGCGCAGATTTTATGCGCAGAAGTAATACATACGCGCGTATAAACAACCGCTTGGTGGGTTTCACATTTTGTTTACATCACAATATGACAAAAACAAACACGATTTTACGCAACTTTGACACAGTTTTTTAGTCAAAGTAAAATTTTAGATTGAAAGAGTCTTGTCCGTTAAAAATCCGTTACTAAACAGCACTGAAAAATATTAGCAATGTTTCACGTGCACTCGTAAAAATCACTTCCGGTTATACCTAAACCACCCATCGAAACTTAAACGTGTAAATATTTCATTATTGGGGTTGTTCTTTTCCAATCATTGGTTAATCTCCTGCGGTTTAGTATATAATTTGGTAGAAAAAAGCGATTCTTAACAAAAATATGCATTAATGAATCCATTCTGGTCTGTACACAAGTTCATATGAGTAAAGTGTCGGCTGATGGAACCGACATCACTCATACCAAGACACGGATGAAGATATGTTGAACAAATTTAACTCTTATGGATTAAAAACGTCAACAATTGAACAAACAGACAACAGGTACCTTCTGTACATCGATGAGTATTTGTATCTTTCTCTTTCTCTCTGTTCTTCTCTCTGTCGCTAAAATGTACCTTAAATCCTTTCATCTTCCTGGTGCTTGTTATCAAGAATAGTCTCGCGCAGTTGCCCAGAATGCACTGGGGAGAACTCGCTATCACATAATCTGAAACTGAAAGTGTCGTGTCTCGAATCAAATTTAAACAAACATACAACAGTATTTTAATACCTCAAGGAAATGATACTGACACACCAATTAGTAGTAGCCATTAGTCACGGTCAATGGACTTGCTGTTGAGTGGGCGCTTTTGATGGCCTGGTATTGTTTCGAAGCTTTTACGAGAAGGGACGACGGTATATTAAAAATATAGGATATTTTGTTGATAACTGAAGCCCTGTCCTCGAAATGTTAGGCTGGTTTTAAACGTCGCGCTACTGCCGTGCCGAATTTAATATCAAAGGCACCGCGCTGACGAAGCATGAAATTCTTTTGTTTCAAATGAATTCGGCATGGCAGTAGCGCGACGCTTAAAACCAGCCTTAGGGTCAAAGGCAAATAATGATCTGTTTTCAATTTGATGCGTTTTCAAAGTCTCTTTTCGAAAGCCTCGGTTTGCTATGAAAACCGGTCAGCATCTTGCATCGTTTTATTGTGAACGATAATCGAAAACGATGCGATATCTTACGGGAAGAAATGTAGCACATGGTTTGAACTGTGGCTTCATTATCACTAACTTTTTAAAATTATATACAGCTATATGAAAAAACTGAGGTTTTCTTCCGAAAAGTGCGAAACGCAAAACGAGAGGGAAGGGGTAGAAAGAAAAGTCGGGCAGTCGATTGGTTTTTACAAGTACCGAAGGTGCGATTTTTATTGGGGTCTTGGTATGTCATCGCGGGAAATTTGGAATTTATTGTTCCAAAATCGCTCGTTTTAATATCCAAAAACAGCATTTCAAAGCTTTTGAACCCCCTTCAGTTTCATTATTCCGTAACAACCGTACTGATGCACCGTGGATCAAAGTTTTAATTTGATTATCTGCACCAAACAGGTCCACCCACCAACTGCGCATGCCCAGTTCTCGTGAACAAACACACCTGATCTCGGCCGAAGTTCTCGTTTTGGTTCCAACACGATATCTGGGGAAGAGATTAGGCTCAGGTGTTTGTTGACAGGAAAGTGGGGATGCGCGGTTGGTGTGTGGACCTGATTCAGTGACCCATGCGGAATCGAATATTACCAGATCTTGTTTCCTGCTTCCCTCTGCCCACCCCTCTCCCCCCAACTTTGTTTCCTCAAAAATTCCAAAACGAGATCTGGGGACGAGATCACATTTAGTATATTTGTATTTATTAACTGAACGTATACGACACTTAGCAAGTTCAATAATTGACTATATTTACAACTGTTTTCATTGCTATGCGACCTTTTGGAGTAAAATCGCCTCTGCGAACTTTGGTTTGCGCTTGTGTCACCCATACCTTATATGGGAGGGCCCATACCTTATATGGGAGAGTCCATACCTTATATGGGAGAGTTGCAAATCAGTGCTAAATGCGTACAATCGAAGATATCTCATGGTAAATATGATGATGTTCATTTTATCTTCGTGACATTTAGAGGATACAAACGTAGGTTTGAAACAACTCAAATTTATCGGGTAGTAGTTGTTTAAATTTGATCTGATGGGGACTGTTATAATCAATGTCGCCACGGCAGGTTTTACCAAACAAAAGTTTCAGGTCGCCCCCCGAATTACTCTATAGTATTATATAGCGACATTATATTGCGGGATTTAATTTTGGGGATTTTTGCGGATTTCTGGGAATTCGCAAAAATAAGATTCCGCAAATAAAAACTCGCGCAAAATGCAATGCAATGCAATGTGATACCAAACAGTGCAATGCAATGCAGTGTATTGTAATACAATACAATGCAATACAATACAATACAATACAATACAATACAATACAATACAATACAATACAATACAATGCAATGCAATGCAATGCA
>JANVCK010291818.1:0-14344 GCA_026546655.1 Epizoanthus illoricatus
GGGGCCACTGAAAAAAAAATGGATTAGCGGTAGGGGGCTGCCTATTTTTCTTTATTTTGTGGGGAGGGGTCATGAAAATTTTGATCTGAATTGAGGGGGGTCAGATGATTTTGCTGTTGTTTATGACGAATCTTGCCAGCCCACCCCCTTGCATAAATAATGAATGGTCCCTAATGAAGAATCAGCAAAGACGGCGCGGATGGCCCTGGGGACAAAATTGCGAAGCACGCATGTCCTTATTCATTGCGCCCGCAGTCTTGGCGTACGCATAAGCTTTTGGTTTGAATCCCGAATTTGCAAACTTTTGGAGCAAAATTGTTTTAGTTTTGCTTAGCTTCTCAGTTCACCATGCCTTCAGTTGACGGAGAAGACAGTGGTGATGAAGAGGTTGAGAAAAGTCCAAATGAAGATGAGAATATGAGTGAAGATGAGGACGAAGAAGATAGCAGTTCTTCTGGCTCGGATGATTCTTCCTCTGATTCAAGTACGAAACTTTGATTAGTATTTTCATTTTTGTCAAAGTATAAATTTTCAACAAACATCAGTTTACTCGTGTGTAAATTAATGTATCATTATTTTTCCTTGTAGTTGACGAGCATGAGAATGAGCGACGACGATCTGAATGCCTAGGTGATATGAACGATTTGGAAAGGCAATTCTCAGAGCTCAAAGAACAGTTAGTATTACTATAATTTTAGTATTTTAGAGGTTATAGTCAAATATGTTGAGGCCATTTTGAAGATCAACTAATTCGTTAATTTCTCTTTTAGTCTGTATAAAGAACGTATCAGTCAAGTCGACAGTAAGCTCGAGGAAGTGGAATCAGGTCGGTGACTATGTTGCGTGATGCGAATTATTCAGTATTTGGTTTTATAATAATAATGTATAGGACATTCTATTTTTTGTCCGCACACCCCTATGGAGGGCAATTTTCTTAGAACTGCGGAGAGGACCTGTCGGAATCCCAGAACGACTAAATATTTGATTTTTAGGAATTAAAATACCAAAGGGGCTGTCAAACTCACGAATTGTGATGAATATGGCCTGGCAGAATTGACCTTCATGGGGAGGGTGGGGGTGGGGGTAGATAAAAAAAATGTAATGTCCTAATCTGGATCCTTTCAGCTTGCAATTTATGAAAATCTAATAATGTAAAATAATGCTAACCATTGTAACTTGGATATTCTACAGAAGTGGCAACAGAATACACTCAACCACTTGCAGAACTGAAGGAAATGTGTGTAATACGAGTTGAAGTTGCAGGTAAGAAGATAATAGATTAGAATAGATAATAGATTATAGTATTGTAAGCTTTATGTATGGTAACCCTTGTTAGTTTACATGGTTCTCCCTGTCAGACTGACTAGAATAAAACAGTAGGGTATCAAATGGTCTTTGCAAGCGTTACAGGAGCATATGATCAGCCCATTTTCTTTGCAAGCATGAGCATCAAGAATTATTTTTCATAAATGATGCAAGTGTAAGCAGTCAAGCAACTTCGTAAATTTTGTGAGCATTTCGAGCAGTTTGATATTTGAAAGTCAGACCATTCAATCCTCCTGATAGTGGAATGTTATCAACTAATGTAAGACAGACAATTATATATAGAATTAGCATAATATTTGTTGTTTACCGGTACATGTATATTTATTTATTAACTAGTTAACACAATTCAAACATGAACCAGATTTAGAACTTGATCTTGAGTCATGTGATAAGCCACCTACTATTACCAGAATGTTACCAGTTGCTCATAGATATTTTGAACCCTGTGTAGAACTGTACATTTCAATCGTACATTTTAAATTAATGTACTTGTTTTCTGTTCTTGACAGGAATTTTACGGGACTGTAAGGTAAGAACAAAGGCAATATATTTTTAAAACTACATACTTTACCTTTGATTATTACTATTATTAAATACATTATAAATGTAACACTTTAAATATAATATTATTGTTATTTTGAACACATACTTAATGATTTACTGCTTGTAGTTTGCGGGAGCTTCCTTGATCAGTCAGTATAAGCTACTATTAAGTAAATGTCTGTACTTGTTATAGGAAGATAGCAAGATCAAGAAGTTACTGTAATTGTACTTCAAATAACTGGCAGAGTGCAGTTCTAATGGTGCACATTGTACTAGAAGCTCAATGTGTCTTCCATATTTAAACACACTACAATGCAAACTATACTTTGGCAGTGTAACCATTCCACTGAGTTTTTTGTTAGTTGTCAAAAGAAAGCTTTTCAAATTTATTTTAAAATACACACGAAGAAATTTGCAGTCATCTATGAGATGATCTGTTTCATATATTTGGATAGGCATATATACATCATGGAAAATCAAGCATGTCTGACTTCCACGTTCCAGCAATAACTAAAATTCACAAAATGTTTAGCTGGAAATAAAGGTCACATAAGTGTTCCTTCAGTAACATATCGAGCAACCCCAGGCAACCAATGAGAGCATATGTTATATCAGTAATATTTTATAAGAATTAATTTAATAAGGAATTAGATTTTAAATTTAACTGCTTATAAATTGATGTTGCATAACGCATTTGAATGTTTTTGCTAATAATGAAAACTTTCCTATTGTTACTAAATAAATGGCATTGGATACAGTAGCTACAGTGAAATATATATTGAATTGATACACTACAAAATTCTGTGAACCAGTCTTGTTAGAAAAATGTATAAACTGAGACAAGTAAGGATAGCTGATATACATGTAGAAACTATTTTATATGGTAAGTCAAAAGAGAGAATAAGTGGTCTGGTGGTTAGCATTTCTGACGTGTGGTAGACCTGAGCACTGTGCTGCCTCCCTGGGCAACACACTTTATTTGACCTACTCCAGTCAACTCAGCTACAAATGAGTACCAACTTCTGCTGGAGAGTTAATCTGTGATGGATTAGTGACCTTTCCGGAGGCAGGAGGAGGGGAGTTACACACTTTCATTTGCTTACCACCACAGGAACTGGAATACAGTGATGGTCAAGATTATGATGTTATAGGCTTGGAAAATGATTTAACTTATTAACTGAGAATCTAATTAAATAAATGTGTTCTTTATATAAATAGCTTTTTTAATTATTCGACAGATTGGAAATGTTAGTAATAAGTATGATGCAGATGAACAAGCAGCTATTCAGCACTTTGAGGTAGGCCCTGTTTTGTATTACCATCATGAATCTTTTCTGTTACTGAAATTTTATAATTTCAAAATTCATATTTTGCAAAAGTAGAAGGTTAGTGGATCAGCTCATTCAGTGATCACATTGAACAGTCAATTGTTTCAGTTAAAACAAACTATTCAGTCAGGTACAAAACAAAATCCGTCACAAAAACTATTTCAGCTGAGATGTTCATTTAGTAAAGACTCTGGCAATTGACAGACACCTAACAGCAATTAGTTAAAGCAAAGTTTTTCTTTTTTCCTTCCTCAAGTCCAAAATATAGAATATCAAAAGATTTGTAAAACAGCTGGTAACCATAACAACCTGTGTAAAGCAGCACTCAGTCATGTATAGGCAGTAACCAAAAAATTCGATTCCTTTTTTGGAATCCACTTGTAAGCCCCACCCCAACTTTGGACCAGGTTTATTTCAAAGACATGCAGCCTTTATGTGGGTATTTATGTGGCAATGGCATTCATGTAGCCTGGTGCAGCAATATGTGTTATAATATCTTCCCACTATGTATTTTGAACAGCCATTTAATAGAATAATAATCCACCAAACTTCTGTATCCTTTTACATATCAAGTTATAACTGACCTTTTAGAATAAAAATATACATTTTAAATAAATATTTGCCCTAATTTTGATAAACAGGGATCCACTTTCATTTAGGCCATTCATAGCTGGTTAGTACCCCCTGCAGTAACTTGACAAGTTGTATTGTTTTATTGCTGCAGAGTGAAAAGAGAGCTCTGTTAGACAGTATGAAGGTAGAACTGGAAGAGAAGATACGAAAACTAGAGGAAGACAAACACAATATGGATATCTCAACAGGTATTAGCTTCTTTTGTTTGTTTGTTTCCTTTCAGACCGTGAGTTAATCAATATTTAACATCTCCTTACAATAGTAACCAATTAAATGGTGTAGGTATGAGAATAGAGAAACTGATCACCTATCGACTACTACATATACCTATCACCAGACCTACTTAGCAGATTTTCATGATGAGTCACCAAGTTTTCCCAGCTAGATATTTTTAGCAAATTATATATATTTTAAAATTATATATTTATGGGTAGTAGTAAGGGGATTTTAATAACTCAACAGTGATATTGTGTTTGGGACTGAAAGGGTTACATGTATTCATAGTAAAATAAAGAAGAAAACTCAATTCAATGTTAAATCCACATTTAAATTTTTTAGATGCCTGCTATTGCCTAGACAGCTTTGTGGTGCATGCCCAATGGCTGCCATATTTAGCCAAAGCTTTGATACAAAAATAAAGGAAATAGCCTGAATTAGATCTCTAGAAACCTTCGCTCTACCTCTCTCAGTCTCTGCTGCTCAGCTACAACATCTTCAGTTGTTTTCTTACTGTAGTTAATCCTTATTGAACAAGCATTTCTTGCTCCAAGTCTAAATTAGTAGCCTCGAGCTTTGACCATCGCGAGAAATAAATTTGGGCATCTGACTGTAAACTTACCATAAGTTACTGTACTTTGAGAATGCATGATAGTAATGCTTGAAACCCAAAATACTACATTAACTGTTGTTTACATAATAGGTGGATTTCTAACATTGTTATTAGTGAGCCTTGCAGTCCTCAACTGAGTGTTTTGTTTAAATAAAAGGTTTTTCTGTTTGACATTCAAAGGTGTTTGGAATTAATAAGGTTTGTTGATAAACATAATACAATTGTCCGCTGAAATCAGCCTATGCCTACTTTGTTTTCCTTGTAGACTTGTGGTTGGAATCACGTTCAGTACACAGAAAGCACAGAAGAACAGCAACAGAGGGTGTGGTGACATCAGAGAAGCGACGAAAACCAGTAACAGTTACAGATATCCTTTAATCTTACTGGTTACTCTATGATTGTATTGATGCTGTATTGATTATTAATGTTCATCATTATCAATCTTTCCTGTACCATGCAACACATTAATGTATACCACTATCACAGTCACCTTGCAGAACTCAGTCCTAACTTCTGTGGCTAATAAGAACAGTTATCTTGCTAGAGAGAGTGACAGAGTTTTGGGGCAGTATTAAAATCTGAGATTTGCCAAGATGTGTGTTGTAAAATATAAGCCTGAAACTTGAGCCATAGACCTGGCAATGATAAAAGAAGAAGAGATAGCCCTATTCAAAAACAAGATTTCAAGACTTGTTCAAAAAATTCCCCAAGATTTTGAAACCGGACCAAATGTTTTCAGATCTATGATTTTTTAGTGGCATTCACTACCCTTGGGATTTGTACGAAACAGTTTCTTGCATTCAATAACACTCCATACCAGCCATGTTCCCATTCCTTGACTGTCTTTAAGTCCCTATATTGTATATATGCTCAAGGATATGGACATACTAGAAGACTGGGCTGCAATAAGAAAAGTAAGTGGAATCAAAATTGCATCAAATTTTATACCCATCCAGATTATTGACATTAATTAATTAATAATTAACCAGGGTTCGAAGTTGGCAGTAGTCTGCTAGTCCGAACACTAAAAACTGTGGCAGGCTAGTAAACTTCTACATAAACTAGTACTGAACGTCTAGTAAAAAAATATTATGAAACACAGCAGTAACATTCTTGGATTATTTTGTTCGCATCTTGTCAATATATTTAGCAGTAAAAACACAAAAATATTCCTGAGGTCACTTCAAGTTGCAGCTGCAGCAAGTACCCAAGTTGAGTTTCAAAGTAATGTATTGCAGACAAAGGTCAATTCCATGTCACAATTTGCATGTTGTCACAATTCACTTTGTCTTACGTTATTACTTGGATTAGTGAAAAGATGTCAAGCAACACTTGACAACACAATTAAGACTATTGTTTTGATTATACTGTATAGAGTGTTTTTTAAAAAGTGTTAATTTGCACTTTGAACAATCAGCCGTCAAGTTGGCACTGGCAGGAGTCCATGTGATTGTGTGATATTATTTTCACATTTTTGATGACCTTGGAATGAATGTTTACGGCATGGTGTAGTTTGATATGAACTGAGTTGAGTGGAGCAGCTTTATGCAGAAGGCAGAGCCAGAAGCTTAGCATTATCCAGGACTGTCAATGAGAGGCATGTGATTGCACGGGCATGCTTCCGCACATGCCAGAAGAGCACCCAGTGTCTGTTCCATCTCACGCCCTGACGATCTAAAAACTCATTTTGAAAAACAAAGTTTTTTTCGAGGTTGCTGGTCACAAATAAATGAATTATCACTTGTTGTCTTATGTCTCACATTTGTACTATTTATTGCCCCATTATTTATGGATTGTATCTCAAATCACAAATTAATTCCCTAACATTTTTCAATGTCAGGTATTGTATTGAAGCGTGTCTGTGATTTGATACATGAGGTTGAGTTTAGCTGCTTGATGTTTGTTTGCAAATGTTTGATTTCCACCATTTAGAGCTTCATATTTTACCTGAAGATAAAATATTGTTATTGTTAGAGAATTCATATATCAATACACACTTGCCTGCCAGTGGGCTTTATGGTTCATTTATCACCCAAAAGTTGATGTCATCAAACTGTAATATTGCTATCTCCTGTGAGCTTGTGCGCACAACTTACATCAGATAAATATATTTTATTTGCTTGTCAGGCAAAAGGTGCCATGATGAGACGGAAAGCAGAACGTAAGTACCAATTAATCTTGCTGAGTCTGTCATTAGCAGTTGGAATGTTGTGTGAAGATTAGATAAAATCATTAAATCTGTTTCAAGCTGAAAGATTGAAAGAGTCAGCAGAAAGTGACACAAGAGACCAAACAACTATCTTTTTTAATATCATCTGAGTAGAGTTTACAAAATGAGCACATGGACATCCATAATTTATTTGGGTGAGATAGTTAACAGAAACTTGTAAACACAGTGTGGTATAAAGTTATCAAATATGTTAAGTCCAAAATAATTAATTAATTAATCATTAAAAGTTTTCATTTGGATGAATTCGGTAATCTGTAGTGAGTAACTTGCATTGATCTTTTTACACTTGTACATATATTTTTTGTCCATGCATTTTGCTGTAGAATTTATGATATCAATTTTTTTATTTGAAAGCCACCTCCAGGGTTTAAATCATTGGTGGATCTCAGGGAGGGGCAAGGGGGACAGTGCCGCCCCCCTTTCAATCCAAGCCCTTTTTTTATTGAGATTTTACTGACAGTCTAAAGCAAACAAAATATGCTCAGATTGCAGGAAATGCCATTTTAGAGGCCCTAATTTTTTTCATTTTCCTGGGGGAGCATGCCCCCAACCCCCCTAGAAACTTGCACCTTTGCCGCTCGTTTTTTCTCATTTGGATGGTGATGCAAATGGTTAGAAAGTAATAGTTATAGATATCTTACTGTGTTGCAATCCTCACAGATATGTATCAATCAGAAAAGTGTCCATACAGTGCCAAGTACGAGGATGGCAAGCTATACTATGAAGGAGAATGGTTAGTGCTGTTACAAATTTGCATAATTTTATATTGATTTGTCATTTGACATACCAAAATATTTCCTAATAAATTAGAACTAGGAAAGCCAGCAAATTGAAGAGTCTAGTGCAAAAACGATGTAAGTGACTTTGTATGAAAAATTAAATTCTCCCAAGAATTAAAAACATTATCAACACTCACTTACATCGTTTTTACACCAGTGTCTTCAATTATGGAGCTGTATCCTCAGTTCTTTAGTTAGAATGTTTGAAAATGTGGAGGACAGATCCCCCTGCTGGTCTGAATAGGGTTAGAGGAATACAAATTATTTATTACAGACATTAAACTTTTTGTCTTAAATTTGTATCATTACCCAATACTTAGTAGTTTAGGCAACATACATGTATCTCTTGTCCTTATACCTGCAAATTGAAACAACCTCAACACTTTCATGCTCATGTGATAATTTTTAAGATATGTCAGAATATAATTCATAAAATTAATATAATTTTTGAAAATGTTGTTTTCTTTGCTTATACGTTTATAATTGCAGGTTTGACAAGGGCAGCAGTGTTATAATTGACAATAGTAGAGAAGATATTCACTCACGGTAAGTGAAGTCCCTGTATTCAAGAACTGAGGTCACACCTTAACTTTTGTGTAAGTACTGTCAACAGTTCATTTGCATTTCAAGATTGTGATCTGAATAAAATATACCATACAATTATAATCTCTACAATTTTTTCTGATTTGCGTACCATAACTTAAATTATGGAACCTTGAAAATACCACTTTCAATTGGCTATTATACTTTAGTGCTGTCTTAATCAGTTAATGTAATTAATTCAGTAACTAGAAGTGACAAAGCTGTGTGCACAGTGCAATTGCAAAGCAAATTGCTTCAGTTTGGTTACATGTAGTTTTTATTTTATTTTTCCAGGTATATGATATTGAAACAGTGCATGGTCATTTCTAAAGCAGTACATGTAGCCATCTTATGATACTGTTTATCTCATAATTGTGAGTCAATCTGAGCACTAGATAAGTATTTCTTGGAGTAGGAAGACATTTTAATATGTAAACAAAGCAGGAGATTGCTGCCGAGATAACATTTGTCCCAAATATGCCAAGGTAGAGTGATGCAGTACTACAGTTTGTATAGCTCCTGGAGCACTTTCTTCCTGGAAAATCTATGAAAGTCCTGCTATTTTATTCCAAAAAAACCCTGGAATTATTAACATTTAAAAAACAAATGTTCAAAATACTCTAATAAGTCTGAAAGTAAGTATGAAAGTGTACACATCTTTATGTTATTCTGGCCATCATCATACCATAATTATCTATGATATCCACGCGGGTTGTTTGTGAAATGCTTGCCCCTATATTTTGGGGAGAAGTCCAAAAACATTGATTTGTTTGTTTGTTTGTTTACAGTGCCATTATAACAGGAATCAACACAGGAGAGGTAAACAAAATATAATCTAGTGAACACTACGTTATAAAACCGTGGTTGATAAAAATTTTTGCTCTCAAGTAAAACATTGGAGTATTGTCTTGGTCAGGATGGGGGCTGTCCAAGTATTATGTGATGCATTTTTGACAAGTTTTCACCACCCATACCCCCTTGTAATGTTTTCCTACATGCATAATGTTTTTTGGTTAATTTTGAACACCCCCACCCCCTTGGTGTGATGTGAAACTTCAACAGCCCCATAGGCAGTTGAAAATCTATAATTTTATTCAGAATCAGTGCCAGGTGATTTTAATTAGCTATTACTTTTAGCAAAGTGGCAAATTGGAAAAGAAGATAATTTGACCAAACCTCATTAATATGACCACCATGTCAATATAACCAGACTTGATGGTGTATTGGTGGTCAGATTAATGAGGTTTCACTGTTATAGATTAGTAGTTACTTTTAGTCTTTAAACAGGTCCTTGGATGTGGGAAACGTCCTTTTAGATAAACTAAATTTCAAAATGTTGTGGGAACATGCTTCCTGATGACCTTAAAGGGTATGTCCTCAGTTGATTAGGTACCCCTCAGTTTCCTGGATACTGCTTTAAAAAGTAGCGGACCAATCATGATCCTTCGTACTTACTAATACTCCTACGGTATTCCCGAATATTTCAATATGATTGGCTATTTTGCTTCTAGGTGCAGAATACACAGAATGCATTCCAACTATTCCAGAATAAGAACAACTCACAAACACTTACATGTTTTTCCAGTTCTTCTTATTCCAGAATGATTCCTAATGAATGCACCCTTAATGTTATAAACACTGTTTAATTACACATCAGTCAAGTATGCTATTCAAGGTGTCGCTGATGACAGACACCGAGTGGCTCATGTATGGTTAGTCTGCACGCGCTTACATACCTAAATAATAATTACAATTACAAAATGCTAGGGAGCCTAATATTATGAGCATGTTTCCTTAATAGAGACCAATACCTTCATTGCTTAAAACACCTCTTTCATTCACTACCATCAAGTGGATGCCAAGTCTGCTTCAGGAACTGTTTGTTATTTACAGGTAGGGGGGAATAGTTATCAACTCAGTACAGTCATAGAAAACTTTACCCCCCAATTTCTTGCTATACATTTCTTTATTTTCTTCCCTTACAGGAATTACCCCTTTTAAGATTCATTTTAAAAAAATTAGCCCCCTCCCTCTTAACTGTAAATAACGAACAGCCCCTTACAAGTGTCTGATAAATCAATTTTGTTCTCCTCAGGTGCTGCTTAGAAGAACTGATGGCTCCAGGACAAAGCTGTATATAGGTCATCTACAGAAAGGAAAATTTAGGATACAAAAGTCTTAGAAGTAGTGAACTTGAGTATTGTATAGTTATATTCAAATTGACTTCCTTGTACAAAGTTTATGTAACACTCATTTTCATATTTATGACTATAACATCCAATTTGTTTCTAGGGGCTATACTTGAGTATTTTCAGGATGGGGGGGGGATCCGATGGAGGGCCAAAGTTTACAAGAAAATCCCTAAAATATTTTTGTACCTAAAAAAGCCCTTGGTTATTTTCTTACAAATATTTATGCCTGTGTTGTTTAATGTTACCTGTTGTTATGTTTAACAAATCTTGTTTGCTCATCAGCAAATCAAACACTTCACCCAAAAAATCTGTTTTTTAGTCTTGGCACCCCCTCAAAAAAATACCCCAAGTTTTTATAGACCCAAAAAAATCCCTTCAAACCCAAATTGCATACCCAAAAAAATCTGTTGGACGTCCCCATCATAAAGATACTCAAGTATAGCCTCCTGTGCTTGTGGAAATGTCATTACTGAGCTATCAGCTGATTATAGCACTCAGATGGAATTTAGCTTAGGAAAGATAATTTTAGGCTCTAACATGCAAGGACCAAAGATGTGACATACTTCTGCCAGACAGTTCTTTTAGGTGTTCATAATATTGGCCCTGAGGACAACTTTTTATGAATCTGGCTATAACACCAATATCTGTTTTGCAGAAATGTACTGAGATGTGATCTATTATAGGGCAAAATAATAGTTATCCTCATAGTGGAGTAAACTTCAACATGAAGACAAGTTAACTTAGGTGTAATACATCCTCGAGTGCATATAAACTGCAAATTAAATGTCTTATTTGTTTCATGTGCAAGATACCTTATTCACAACTTTTAATGGGGCACTGAAGTAAAAGAAAAAGCTTGTTGCTAGGGGAAATCAGATCCCTGTTTTATGCATTATTTAGTACTTGTGTTAAGGAGTTACAATTTCATGGAAATGTTTTTTGCTGGATGGAGAAAAGATTGGCAGGGTTGATGATGTAATCACGGTCTATATCATTATGACATCACAAAAAGTTAAAGCTGAAAATAACTTGCATATGGGTATGTTACAGATTTTTGCCAATTTGATTCCAGTCTTTCATATATATCATCTGCAAAAAAGTAGAAAGAGATATTATTTTTCAAAGTATTTTCACAAATTATTTATTATTAAATGAAATTATTATAATAGCTGTCTTCAATAATTGATTTTCATTCTATAAAACTTATTCCAAGAAAAAGGCCTTAACTTTCATTGGTTCCTCTTTTTATTGAACAGAAATTGCATTTGTTACTCTCTCTTAGTTATAGTGAGTGCGTTATTATGCTTTAAAGCCTGGAACACTAATTTCCATAATTTATTTGGTTAATGATGATGCCATCAACCAGACCAACCTTTTGAGTTTTCTCAGTCTAGTGAGGAACATCTCCATGAAGTTATAAGCCCCTGACACAAGTACTGCGGTAATGCACAAAACTAGCTCTAATTTTCCTTAGCAACCAGCTTTAGTAGCCCGTTAATAGTCCATCCATACATAAATAATGCGACAAGAGAGTTTCCATTACCATTAATATTTGGTCATAATTTGTGGTTGATGAAGGGAAATTATCAGATATTTTTCTTTGTCTCAAAACTTTTAAGTTTTTTTAAAAAAACTATGAAAAAATCAGTCACAGAGTAGTTTTACATTGTCTATAAACAAAGATGTTTAGCCACCTGACTGTTTTAGATGTATTGGTTTTGTACAGTAATACTTGATAAAGAAACTTGACAATGATCTTGTTGTACTTGATAGCTGTCAATATGTTGGCAGTGCGTTCTTATTAAAAGGATACAGCCTGGTAGTATCAAGTATATCCATGACTTCTGTGTTATCTTACAGTACAATATTTACCTTAAGTTTATTTTAGTGTCAGTTAATACTTTTAATTCATGCTTATAATGGGGCAGGTCAAAACACGTGCTGTCAGTGCATGGTACCACCCCACCCCTTGTTTTTGTTGATCTATTTCCATTTAGGTGGGAACCTAGCGACAATTTAAGTACCAAAAATAAAATTATAGCGAAGGAAAAAACAGACAGTGTATTTCTTTCTAGATTTTGCCTTTTAGTTTCAGAGATATTCCAAAACAAAACTTTTTGAGTATTTTGTTTTAGCTCCCAGAGGGTGGCAGGCATGTGTTTTGACCTGCTTCCTATGCCGCCCCCCCCTCCCCCCACCAGCTTGGTAACATTTGCAGATACTATTTGCCCTACTTGTTTTTTGGGATGGTTCCCAAGCAGTTTGTTCTTAATCAGTTTCTTTATTAACATTCCCTAGATGAATTAGTAATTCCACAAACTCCCCTGTGAAATAATTTTATAAGCCCAAGGCTCCCATAAGCAGGATTTTACAGTATTTCATTGTGGTGCCAATGGGAACTTGACAACCACTGGAAGTACTTCTGGCCAGACTGGACGTACTAATGGAATAGAAACTGCTTAGTTCCAACCTGCAAATTTGTTGACTTTTGATGGCAAACTAAATGCTTGCATGTACCTTTACCTTTCCATAGTGATACCCAAAGTGCTCTTAGCTTTTTAGCTTGCACCTGGCAGGGGAGTGCTCCCATAATACATGTAGCAATATGGGTATGTGCCCAAGGGTGCTGGTGTGGAGGGGGGCTCCCTTTCATTGTTTTGTTTGCAAACAAACATATAGTTGCCAGGATATTACCATTTTTCCAAGGCAGGCTCTTTGGTTGCCTCCAAGTGAGAGAAATGGGTCTGTTCACACAGGCTAGCCCATCGGCCCCTCTTCCCTCCTCACCTTCCCAATTTTCAGACCTGCCAACTCACTTATGCCCTATGACGTCAGGTTCTGGCATCAGTAGGTGTGTGATACGGCAGTTTCCACATTTTATGACAGAAAATGGAAACTATGAAAACATAATTTTCTTTGTATAAATTTGCAAATCGTAGATTATATATATTTGATTCAAATCAAAGAATTCATTATGGAGTTACTATCTTTTGAAAGAACCTGAAGTAAAAGTCACAACTTTTGATATTCTCCAATCAGTTCATGCATCTGATTTATCATTATTTGCGATCAATATGGTGCAAGCTACCCTGGGTACCAGAACTGAATGTTCGAATTTTAAGTGAGTTTAGACTCTGGTACCCAGGGTAGGTACAAGCATGCATTACCGAAAAAAAAATCAACATCCTTGGCAACTTATGCACCATATGACCCTTAGCCATCTTTGCCCAAACTGCTACATCATGTAAAGTCTGAGCAAAACAGTCATATACCTCAAAATAGACTTTAGTTTCAAATGAAGTACTCTTCTGCCTGTAGATACTAAAACCATGGCTTAAATGTGCCCCGAAATTAACCTGTCTAGTGGAAACATCTAAAACAAAGTGACCGGCCTTGAATGTAGACAGTACTGTAGCTCAAAATAAAATGCAGCAAGGTGCAAGTCTCAAGTTGGAGACAACAGTCCATCACTGATACAAGCGGAGGAAAACAAAGACATATAATATCCTTGGAACCTGGCTTATAATTTCTGCTTCGTGTACTCTTTTACAAAATGGGACTATACTGTCTGCCAAAGGTTCACTGAATCAATGACCATTCAGTGCAGAAGCAGTCTTTGTTTTCCTCCGCTTGCGTCTGCTTGGTTTGATACCAACACGTGTCTAAGTTGTAACACACATTACCAAGACAATGATGCAGAGCTTCGTTTTATCATCTTCATAACATTAGACGTATATGAAAGTATCTTACCAGTGAATCTGCCAAGACTAGTTCACGCCTACATTATGGGCCGTGTTGACTACTGCAACAGTCTTCTTTTTGGTTTACCGGACATCCACATTAAGAAATTGCAACGTGTACAAAATGCGTGCGCAAGATTAATATGTTCTACTCCACGCTTT
>JANVCK010291929.1:3884-15015 GCA_026546655.1 Epizoanthus illoricatus
GAGGAAGATGACATAGAATCAGTAAGCTATTGACATAAATGTGTGCTTTGCCCAAAGTGATGAAAGGTTGACATCTGGGAGAGGGGGTGGGGGTGGGGTGACATTACCACTGCACTTTATGCACTCATTAATTAAACTGCCTCTTTCAACCCTGCACACAACATCTGAATTCCCCATAATACTCTTAACTGTTTCACAAGCCAAACAAAGGACACATTACATCAGTAGTCAGCTTCTCTTTTCTTACTAGGGCTGGTCTTTCCTTCCCCTCCTCATCTCCCCTAGCTCCCACATCTCCCTGCAAATATACACACCCAGACCAACAATGTACCAAGTCTTTTTCCTCAGCACAACTCACTTGCTTTCTTGTATGATCTTTCACCATATATTCTATGTTATTCTCTGTATTAGTCACACACTTTTTGACTCAATCTTCTCCATATAGTACATTTTCTAGATACCATTAAATAATAAAATATAATTATTCAAGTTCATTTACATAGTTCCTATCCATCTATCTAACAATTACAAGCCAATAGTTTCCCATCTCATCTCGAGTGCTGTGCAGGTGTAGAAACTACTGAATAAATAAATAAATGTGTGGTGCATAGTGCAATTAATAGTCTATAAACTTGACAGTTATAAATGCACACCCTTCAGAGTAACACAAGGATTATTGTACATACACTTCAGATTAGTGAGGAAGGAGAAGGAAAGGATAATGAAAGTGAGAACAGTAATGATACTGATGGCTCACCTGTTGATGATGAGGAAATTGATGTGGATGACAGAGATGATACCGAGGGAGATAACCACCAAAAAGTAACAGACAAGAAATCATCAACAAGTGAAGTCTTGGACCGTGATAGTGACACTTCTGATGATGAGGTACCGTAATCTTTGGCAGGTTAAACAAAACTGGGATTTATCTGCTAGCAGGATATATACATGTACCTGTAGGGGGTTCAGATGTTAATGCCTCCTGCCCCACCACTTATAACTGGAATTTTGAATCATTTCAATGGGTCATGATTTTCAAAATTTTTTAGGGGAAACATGCCCCTGGACCCCCGTAGAAAAGATCACCTTTGGCCCTCATTATTTTAAGTCACAACATAACAGGTATGCCAACTCCTCTCAAGACAACTTAACTACAGGCCTATGGTGTCTGACATTAACAAACAGCAGTTGTAATTACATGGACTTTCTCAAAATTATGTGCTTTAACTAACATTCTTGTATTGATCAGATGATGGGATGTGAAGGGAGGGAAGAAGGATTATAACTGGAAGGTGTGGTCTGTTTATACCAAGGTAATGGGTCTATATAATAGATGTGACGGGAGGCAGGGGGTTCATAACCTGGATTTGTGGTAATTGATAATTGTCCTAAAGCATAATTATCAACCTTAGCTTTATTTGAGAAAGCTGACTCTGACAAGTGCTTTTCTATTTGTATCATTCTGTACTTTAAAACTGAAATCAAGAAAGGTTTTAAAGTATTGAGGGTGGGTCACATGTGATGTTTTTCTGCCCTATAATGGGGATGGGCCATATGTTACAAATACACCTAAATTTAGGGGTGGCTCACAACAAAACCAGTCTTTTGAAATTTGATTTTCATCACCCACTCACCCCTCTGCACTTTATGACCAGTCCCTTAGTAAATTACTGCTGCATTGTGTGTAAACTTCTCTCCTAGGATGCCAGGAATACTATTGGTAATATTCCTGTTGAATGGTACTTAGATTATCCACATATTGGATACAACCTGCAAGGGGAGAAAATTTTGAAACCAGCAACAGCCGATGAGGTAAAGATGATCACTAATGTCAGTGTTTGTTTTGTTTTGATTTTTGGATTAAAAGTAAACATTGACCAAAACTGTGTATAGATTGAACAAGTGCAACAAGATGGTGCTTCAAAAGCAGCAAATTGATTTTGACATTAAGCTGCTTTGGCAATCTCATTTCCAAAGCCTGCATTTGTTTAGGCCTGCGGAGAGGAACGAAGGGCTCTGGAAAAGCATGAGCCAGTCCATGATTTGCACCATGCAAGGAATTTTGATTGTCTGAATGCCTGCTGGCAGTGGTTAATGCATGTGCTGGCTCATGCTTTATTCCAGAACCTTTTGTTCCTCACTGCAGGCCTAAAATATAATGTGGGCTCTGGGAACGAGATTGCTGCTTTGGAGGTCATCTTGTGTTCTGTTACTGTGTTCTATAATCAGTATTGGTGGTGAGGAATTTTGTTGTCGAGCTTTTGACCAGGTGATATACCAGTTATTATTGTGATAATAGAGTTTTAGATTATGGTTATCAGACTAACTAAGTGCTAGTTAACATTACCAGTAATATTATTTAGTTAACATTTTTGCTCTTGTTTAACAGCTTGATGAATTTCTGTCCAAAATGGATGATCCAAATTACTGGTGAGTTTTGTGTGTGTGTGTGTGTGGCCTGGGGGGTGGTACTTCAAATGAATACAAGTACAGTTCAAATGCACTAAAGGAGATCTACTGATGTGATACATGTATCACTAAAAATACAGTGACACTGATAGATATCCCAATAAAATAGGACACAATACACGTTTTGTGACAAAATAACCGGACAAAATTATATATTATTTCTATTGTGTCTTAGTACTGCAGTCTTGTTCTTTTCTTGTGTTTTATGAAGGTTGTACATACTGTATATATGTAATAGTCTGTCTACCACTGACTGTACATGTATGTAGCTAAGTGTATGCCTAATTCACAATGGCATCGATGCTGCAAAATATTTGACCCCTCTGGGTCATAACAGTTGGCATGTTTTGGTTGTTGGCATGTTAACCAGCATGCATATGAAATTCCTTTCGCACAAACCGAAAAAAAATCCTCTTTTTTATGAGAACAATTTGTGACTGGAATACTCTGCCAACAGAGGCAGTTGAGGCTCCATCTCACCAGGCTTTTATAAATTGTGTATAAATCTAGATTTATTCAATTATTTAAATATTTTTTATTTGCTATTTATTTTATTTTCTTTTGACCACTGACTGATTTGCAAGAATCATATTGATGGAGGCAAATAAATGGTAAAAGTAAATGGCAAATGGTAATATTGTTTTGTATTAATAATTAATTATTAGGAAAACTGTGAAAGACAAAGCTACAATGAAGGAAGTTGTTTTGACTGATGAAGAACTGGACATAATCAACAGAATACAGAACTCCAAGTTTCCAGGTGCTGGTTATGATCCATATGAGGTAGGTTGAATGTTCTGCACTGAACCAAGGAGATTTAAGTTTGTACTTTTCTCTTAGGGTGCTTTCCATTTGTTGGATCTGGCTGGTCTGGCTGGCCCAAGCAAATGGAATAAGGTAACATTCAGAACTGGTTTAGGCCAGATTGGTTCTGTTACTGGAGCAGAAATACTGTGCAGTTCATTTGTTCTGATGAAGAAGCTTTAAATTATAGAAATACAGGGTACTGAACTGACTGGCCAGACCAGCCAGACCCGACAAATAGAAAGCGCCCTTAGTCTACAGAAAGTTTACAGCACTGTGCTTGCAGGCCACCATTGTCAGCGATAAAGATTTTTGACACTTTTGATATACACTGTATTTCTGATTAATTAACAGAGGAGTGGGGTCCTGCCTGACAAGATGTCAGAACCTTTAACTGAGACACCTCAAGACATGTTGCAGTTCTGACATGTGTATTCAGAGGTTCAGACATTATGTCAGATCTTGTCTGGATGTCATTCCTTTCATTGTTAATTAATGAGAAAAGTTTTTCAAGATCGTCAATACTGCTGGATACCCGACCTCGCAAAGTTGGTGTTACACCCCCTTACAACACAAGATGTAGCACATTAACAAGAAACTTAGGGTTCTAATGGACTGGGCCATATTTGGATATTTTAATCGTCATTTTCACAGCAATTAATGATGTAACAAGCACCATAATGTATTTCTTTGCCACCATCCTATCATGTTTAACTGTGAGACCTTAGTCAATCCATCAAAACAGCATTTGCCAAGACATGTGGTGGAATAAACAGAGTTTTTGAGAATATGCACAAAATGCCCATTAGCCTGAAATCGACAAGGCCCCTTTCCTGTTAATGCGTTAGATATATAGATATTTATTAATTATTTTTATAATTAAATAAGATGGTACCAGCAAGAAATTGCACAGTAAGTCAGTGTACAATAAAGTCATATTTTAATTAAAATTACTATGGTAATTAAAAATAAATTGAGATGTCTATTGCTACAACAAGTCATGGCATGTAGCATCATTTGCACAACAGAACTTAGTTAAAATATCAAGACTACAAGAAGCTGCATATACATGTACATGATTGTATGGTCAAACAATGATGTAAAATTGTGGTTCCAATAGTATAAAGTTCTTGGAGTGGTTTTTGTGTTAGAAACTAGGTACACATTTATTGATCTTAAAATTTAACAAGGCACAGATGTAATTTTCTGTGAGCTCTTGTTTTAATAATTATTGACATTTTGAAATTTTCCAATTAATTTAATGTCATGAATGTCACCATTTTGAGCGTAATATATTATCAGTAAATATATAGTTATACTGTTGTTGGCACTATCTGGTTAATGTACAACTAATAATTATGTTTATTTCATTTGTCCAGCCATATGTGGATTTTTTTACTGGTGACAAGATGATGCACCCACTCTCAAATGCACCAGATCCCAAATCACGTTATGTCCCTTCAAAGTGGGAGCACAAGAGGGTAAATATATAATGTCCCTGTGTTGCAGTAAAATAGCTATAACTGATGATTTATAATATTAATAGCAATATACTATCTATTTATTAAATTACAATTGAATAAGCATTTGAGCAGGAGGGAGCTGACTACATTTTAGAAATAATATTGTAGGTCCTTGCTTCTTATTGGACATACGTAGACACGCACCATCGAGGGGGTAATGGTTTTTGTTTCTACAGTTATAGCCATCAACATCAGATATTATCACTCAGGATTGTAGCATTGTGGCACTTAATTATATTGGCCATGTTTGTCATGCAGCTGTAGCTACCCTTCACATTATTTTTGTTGAAGATCTTGTGAAGTTTATGTGACTTCGGAAAGAGCTTACATATCAACTAGGCAAAGAAAAGACCTTGCAACATTTGTTTGGATGTTCTTGCTGTATGGCGGGTTGAACCAAATAATGTTTGTTGATCTGTTCTTTCATCTGCCTACGTTCCGGTTCTCTCTTAGCACATACTTGATATCCTCATGGAAGCCCCTAGAGTTGAGCATACCATTGTATATAGAGGAGGCTTTGTCGAACTCTTCAGAGTTGCAAGATAGGTTAGATATCCTGGTACTGATAGATGCCGGTAAATGCTTGATAATTAAGGGAGGGTGGTTAGACTAGGTGTAACCACCAAGGCGTATATAGGCATATATATGTATGTTTATATAAAATGTTGTTGTTACTTCACACTTGTAGGTAATGAAGATAGTAAGAGCCATCAGGAATGGGTGGATAAAGCCAAAGAAAACAGATACAGAGAGACCAAGATTCTACATGCTGTGGGATAAAGATGATGAACAACTGGTAAGCATTAGTGTCAGTCTATAAGTTAGTTGGTGCTGTGCATCATCATATTTGGCCTTGCCTAGCACTAGAGACCACTAGTAAGACCAGTACTAGTGACAGTACAAAGCTGATGAACAATTGGCAAGCAAGTGTCAGTCTATAAGTTAGTTAGTGCCGTGCATCATCATCTTTGGCCTTGACTAGCACTAGAGACCACTAGTAAGACCAGTACTAGTGACCGTACAAAGATGATGAACAATTGGCAAGCAAGTGTCAGTCTAGAACTAGTTAGTTAGTGCCATGCATCATCATCTTTGGCCTTGCCTAGCACTAGAGACCACTAGTAAGACCGGTACTAGTGACTGTACAAAGATGATGAACAATTGGCAAGCAAGTGTCAGTCTATAAGTTAGTCAGTGCCGTGCATCATCATCATAATTATCTTTGGCCTTGCCTAGCACTAGAAACCACTAGGCCAGTAACACTCTGTCACAAATGTACCACATCTGTCTTAAACATACCACATCTGTTTCAAATGCACTACAATAACATCTCTTTCAAATATACCACATCTGTCACAAACATACATACATGTTGTCATTTCAGGGTAAACCGAGGCACCCGATGCATATTCCTGCTCCAAAGATGAAACTTCCTGGTGAGTATCATATAGCAGACGAAATCAATCAAGCAGTTACAGGTGATTCTCTGGGCTATGCAACTGTGGGACTGGGGGTGGGGTGGGGGGAAGGGCGTGAGGAAGGAGTCAGGGGAGTAAACTAACCCCTCATAATTCAAAATTTCCTTCATCAACTTGTTTGCTTCTGAAAGATATTTGGCTAAACATATGCAATGCCATGAATTCTGCTCATATAGTTGGAAAATGTTTTGCAAGAGATGAAGGTGTGAGTCCCCTCCAAAACTCCTGAAAAAAAACCCTGGAAAATGTCTAAAAACTCCTGGAAAGTTCTGGAACTTGAACCTTAAGAATTGTACGTTGTGTACAAACCTTGTGTTTTGCTTTCTGTTTCCTAATAGGTCATGAAGAGTCTTACAACCCTCCACCAGAGTACTTGCCGACTGAAGAGGAGGTACGAAACAATGCTGACAAGTCTTAGTCACATTCATGAAAGGCAGTTGCTTTCATTAGTGACATTAATATTATGGCATACAAAGTGCAAATATTAATTAATCTCACAATCTTTAATTGCCCAATGAATTAAGATTAACAGAAATGACAATTAGAGAATTAATTGGCAGAGAAATACAATATGCTTACACTTATTTATTTTTTAATTACCATAAATAATTGCTGATTTTTAAAGCCGACAAGATAATATTCCCTTCAACTTCTGCGCAAAGTAATAGATATGATCATTCTCTGGATCAACTGGTAAGTATGTACTCTTGGATTTTCAAACACCAAGAATTCTTTTGGTACTAAGGAGCATTACGCTCTGTCAAAACAGAATCCCATGTTGATGTAAGTCCATGCAAACTTGGCACTTGCATTGAACTTGCAGTTTGTTTGCAATTGGCAACTGACTTTAAATAACATTGACTCACACTTGCATGCATGTAAAATCTAATTTGTTATTCTATGTTTTGCAAAAATTCATTGACATTTACTTCTCTTATTAATATAACAAACATTTACATTTATATATCGGGATTGTGTTGGTTTGTAATGCAGATTGCTGCCTGGGAAGCCATGGACCCAGAGGATCGACCACAGAACTTCTTACCAAAGAAGTAGGTTCATGCTAATGAGTTCCTTCCCTTTCTCTGTAGTTATGATAAACATGCAATACACAGAGGGAAAGGCATTTTTGTGTACAGAGAACAAAATGTGTTACATTTGTTTGTTTCCAAGAATTTTTTGTAAATGTTTGATGATGATATGGTGCATACTATATATGTATACATGTAGAAAAGAAAGAAAATAGGAAATAGTAAATGCACAAAAAACCTGAATTTTGTTCATTTTTTTATCATTTTTTCTATTAATCCAATGTAGTGATTAAGTTCTAAATTTTAATAAATTAAAATGTATTAAAACCACAAAAAATGTGTGTGGTAGAAATATATTTTGTAATATTGACTTCTACATACGCTGTCATGGCATTCGTTTTTAAAAGAAGAGACTCCGATCCAGCTGTTGTGTTTATAAGACAGTAATAACTTAACCTCATTAAGAAACTATTGCTCATGAGTGACGTGTTTGGAATGGATGTAGGTAGTCTGTGAGCAAACATCAACCCCACTTCATGTGTTTAACAGGCAGGCATTTTTGTACATAAATCATGTAAATTGTTCATAAAAAGCCCCTCTGCGATGAATTATAAATCTATTGCCAGTATTGTATAATTGTATTGCATTGCATTGTAGGTATCTTATTTCTGTTCCAGGTACTCCAGTCTTCGACTTGTACCAGCCTATAACAGATTTGTGCAGGAAAGGTTTGAAAGGTGCTTGGACCTGTACTTGTGCCCAAGACAGAGAAAGATGAGGGTGGGTTCTATGCTTGTTCTTTAATTCCTAGACTGTGTCTCACTTATTGTTCTCATGTCGGCTGGTGGTGATAGTTTATGAGGGTGGGTGACAGTTGATGGTATAGTTGCAGAGGTCTGCTGTGGGCTTTGTTCAACCCAGCAGCCTAAACATTGTACCTGTTACTGTATGTGATTTTGCCTATCGTAGACCTGTTGCATGCAACTTAAGTCTCATGTGCATAGTTGCCGAGATCTGCTGTGGGCTTCGTTCAACCCTGTAACCTAAGCATCGTACCTGTGCCTGAATGTGATTTTACCTATCGTAGACCTGGTAAGTCCTCTCTTACTCTGACCTTCACACGTTGAGCTAGTCGATATAACTATGTGTTAACATCCATCTTACTGCAGATCCAAGTCAACCCAGAAGACTTGCTTCCCAAGCTCCCTAAACCGCGAGATCTACAGCCATTCCCAACCACTGAAGCAATTGTAAGTAATTGTCTTTGGTTGCACCTAGCATGTCGGGGTTTAACTGCTCTGATGATGATCACAAATTGTATGTAAATGCTCACAGTTTTATTTTATTTCATTTTATTTCATTTCTTTTGTTTCATTTCTTTAGTGTCATTTAGTTTCGTTTTGTTTCATTTTGTTTCATTTTATTTCGTTTCATTTTATTTTGTTTTGTTTTATTTTGTTTCATTTTGTTTCATTTTGTTTTGTTTCATCTCATTTCAAGATGTGTATACACAATAGGACCGTTGGTCCTCTTCTTGGTGAAACATACAAAACCATCCTGCACAAGAAGAATGACCCACCCTAAGATATTCCTAATTTATACTAAAAATATACAAATAGAAACTTATTTTGCTGTTCAAAGGCTTGTATAATGATAACTTGGGAGCTCTTTTTTGTTTTGTTTCTGTCTCTATTTTTTGTCTTCTTTCCGTCCTGCCGTCCTTCCTTACTCACTGGAGGATGCATCATACATTTTAAAATTACCCTGAACAAATGTGTAAACACAGAGGACTTGCAACAGAGTAAGAGGTGTTAACACGTGCCGTTATCTCCAGCTTTACAAAGGACATGAAGGCATTGTGAGGTGTATTGCCGTCGATCCTTCTGGCCAGTGGCTGGCGTCAGGTGAGCACTCTTCTAGGAGCAGGTCAGAGCACATGACCCCCTTTTTTATCAGACACAGTTGTCAGCACATGGTATCACCCTACCCACCTATTTTTGTTCTGAGGAGACCTAGGAACCTTTTTCTCACATCAATGAAATGATAGCGTAAGAGAACACCTGTAGGCAGTTCAACTGTTTCTCCATTTGGGAATATCGAGAACAAAGTTACAGAGGACACAGGGGGCAGGAGCCACCCCCCTCCCCCACACGCACACTATGTCCAACTGGGTCCCATCTGTTTCGACTTTCTCCCTTAGTGATATGATACACTTTGGGGTTTGAATGTACTGCCTAGAATGCACATCCTTATATTGAATCTGTTTGTTTTCTCACTATCAGGGAGTGACGACAAATGTGTTAGGTTCTGGGAGGTGTGCACAGGTCGCTGTCTCAAGACCTTGCAGTTGGACAGCCCTGTGCAGAGTATTGCATGGAATCCAAATCCGTCTCTTTGCCTCCTGGCTGCTGCACTGTAAGTATTTCACAGTGGCCATTTGGCTGCAAGTATTCTAATAAGTACTGTAGGGTTTGTATGCAACGTTTTCCTGTGTTGTGCTGTGTGGTGTTGTGTTGAGTTGGCCTCGTATATCGATGGTAATGGGTATTTATAACCGCTTAGACACGATGTTAACAAATACTTGCCACTCATTATATTCTTAATTGCACATTCCGTCTTTTTTATTTGGATTAGGGAGCAGCAAGCAGTCATAATAAACCCTAACCTGGGGGATAAACTGATTTGTTCAGCAACGGACGAGATGATTGATTCGTTCACTCCACCAACTGAGGGTATGTTATTTACAGGTTAAAGTACTCTTGCGCGTGCTTTGTTCACGAATACACGAACGAGTTCAATGTATAATATACAAAGAATTTCAATTATAAAGAAAGTTTATTATACATTGAACAAGTTCGTGTATTTAGTGACCTAAGTAAGAATAGCTTCAACACATTCAGTGTTCAAATTGAGATCGCTACAAGGTACTGAAACAAAACAACCAGACGCAATACTTGAGTTTAACTGAACCAAAGAAAACACGAATTTCTTTCATAAAATGCTGCCAGGTGCTCATGATCTCAGACAAGGTGCGCCGACGAACGGCTAGCGCTCGGAACGTCAGCTGAAACCTTTCACCCTCACGGCCAAAAACATAACATATCAACTTCTAGTTGATCAATCCCATAATTTGGCGTACTTGCCGACGTAGAAAACCTAATTTGTATAAAAACTAGTCTACCAAAGTGAAACTAACTAAATTTGTCGTGGGAATCAAGCTACTCATGTCTTAGCTACATCTATGTCCATGTAATAAAATGTATAATGTATTTATCACTTGGTTTCGCCGTTGTCACGAGGCACAGTAAGTAAGTATTTATCTCACCTGTGCCCGGTTCCTAGAAACCAGGATTAGGCCTAACCTTGGGTTAAATTTCTTAAACTGGGATTAGTTAATCGATGGTTCAAAATGTGTTCCTGAAACGGCGGTTAGTCCCCCGATCAACTAACCCACGATTAACATATAATGTCGCTTTCTGATTGGCTCTATCACAATCATGTGATGTCACGTGTATGACGTAATCATGAAGTGTGAAAGTGCTTGGTTCGAACTGCCGTCTTCCCAGCCATGGCAGACCTCGCTAGGTAGGTTATATTTAACCCACAGTTTAACGCTGGGTTAGCTCTAATCGATCTTTGAGGAACTGAATTTAATCGTGGGTTAGGGCATTTAATCCTCGGTTAGCGTTGATCGAGATTTCTAGGAATCGGACCCAGCTTACCTGTGAGTGAGGCACAACTGTCTATTTATCTGTGAGGCACAACTGTCTGTCTATCTGTGAGGCGCAACTGCCTGTCCATCTGTGCGGCACAACTGTCTGTCTAT
>JANVCK010292041.1:0-14336 GCA_026546655.1 Epizoanthus illoricatus
TTTCCAGTGGAAAAACCTGTGCCATACGTAATAGGAACTTCATAAATCTAAGCCAAGTTTCCAAATATGAAATAAAAAATTTTTGACCCTGACCTTTTACTCCTACCTTAAGTTCGCTCAAATTGGTATTGTATCCAGGTATCTATTACTTGACCTATCGACAGTCGGGACAAAGCAATCGTCGTGTTCATTGTATACATGTATTTCTAAATTCAAAACACTAAAGTTGTAACCAGCTTGTTATCGTTCTGTGTACTGGTACTGTGAATCGCACACCCTGCTACTTGAGACAAACACGATTTATTTTCTATCAAAATTCAAATGCCGGGAATTATTTAAAAAAAATAAGACTATTTGCAGGTCAATCAGATATATCTATTCGTTTTGTGACCCATTGCTAAGATAGTCGCGCGCGATTTTGTGACTAATTTTTGAGCTTGTGTCTTGCAATTTTAGACACACGGGACCAATTTCTGCTCCTGTCGTTCCACATCTGTGGATATGTTTCACAAAAGGTTCGTTCAAGTGAATAATTGATGAACATATTTGTCTGTTTGTATTCGTGTTATATTTGCGGTCGCGCGTGCCGTGAGTTATACAACTCGACGATTGCAAGCAGTTTTTGTTTCATTTGAAAGGCGATCTCAATCAAATATCTCCTAGTCCAGACGATTATAATCTGTGGGGTATGGTAGACGGTCAGTATTTTGCCACAACGTTACAGACGCTTTGCATTTGTACCATGGAATGACGGATCTGCTCGGCTGACCGGCTCCATTCACGTGCAGGTACCATTGCCATAACAACTTCTTTTCATTGAGAAGAATTTGCGCAGGTGCGCCCACATTCACTATCATTTTGGAAATTAGTTTCGATAATACAATATGAACTAGACAACATAAAGAGTCTGTAGTAAAGCTTGTGATTTTTCCGGAGAGGAGTCTTTGATTTTACTTTTTAGTTTTACAATAGGTGGCTGAAAGTTGCTCTGATAAAATCTGATCAACTGCTATATTCTCCTCATTGTTAGTAGGGAGAATTTGTTCGTAATCAGGAGGAAATCTGACACATAACTTCCACTTCAGCAATTCGCGAAATCAAGTGTCCGGCACAAGATAGTACCGGGATTTATCATGGCGAACAAGACTACTGCTGCAAGTGCAGGTAGGCGTACGAGTTTGAGATTCAGTGCATTCTGTTGCACTCAGATAACTGTTGGTTTAATTCTGTCTTTTCGTACAAATTTCGTTTCAGAAAAGGGATATTTCGACACAGGAGCTGGCCGAGTATTTGCCGACACCAGCGGGAACGACAGCGTCAAGTCCAAGGTGTCATATAAAAGTTTGCATATTCAATTTTATTGCGATCTAGTGATGAATTGAACTAACTTCAGTTTTCTTTATATATTGCTTCAGGTTGAGTTTATTCGGGAGGCATTTCCAGCGCGAAGTAAGAATGATGTCGCATTAGTGCTGCAATCCTGCGACCACAACGTTGAAGCAGCTATGGGTTGTTTTGCAAGAGGTAAACACGGATTTTTATCGAAGTTCCACAAGTTTCTGTATTTTGTTGCAACTCTTGTTCGTTTTTAAAGAAGCTCGAGAAACGAAACAGCCGGTTATAACACAGACAACCTTTGTCTGCAGTGTCTTGCATGAATGAAGTAAGATGTATCGCGATTTATTAGTTCGCCGTAACTTGAAACCAGTGGTTCAGTAATTCTCTTCGTAGATGCATGCAAACAGCTTCGACAAGAAACGGGCATTGTTTCTAAACTTTTTATTTCCTTTCATAACAGATGAAGCAGACAACCTATTAAAGGAATGGAACGTTCAACAAGGCAGAAAAGGGAAGGTTTGTACAAAAATTCATATTTGAATTTGTTCCAGGGCCACTGTCACGGCGAGACGGAGAACTTTAATTTGTATCCGAGACTGGAGAGTATAAAATATTTAAATGGGTCATCCCATGAACTCTAGAATTTTCTTGCAGAGGTCATTATCTCGATTAGAGCTATTATTATACTAAATAGATTTCAAAGACTTTCCTGTTCGTTTTCAGTTTTTCATTTTCACAGTTGTTGTAAGATATTTGCAACAGTTTGGAAGAGTTTGAGAGTCTTTGTGTTGCATCTACAGGACATTAGATCAGTTCAACGTGGAGGTAAATTTACGCACACTATAATGTCAACAATTTTAGTGAGATAATAACAGGTATTATCATTGATACCGGAACTATATGCAGTGTTACAAAGCCGGACATGAAATCAAATTTAGTACATGTAAGGCTTGATCATTAGAGCAAAAACAATTATAAGAATTTCTTAAAACTGTTCTTTGACTTTATGAATCTTACTCTTGGAAGTAAATTTGTAGTAAATTATAAAGATTAAGAAATTTCAATGTCTCTTTCAAAATGTATTTGGACAGTGGTTAAACACAATAGTAAATAAAGCTTTACATTCTTCCAGTATATTACTGAAATTGAAGTACAATTAAAGAACTATATTTCGGCTAGAAACACAAAGGTGCTACAACCTCTGAATAAATGTACCAGTACTATATTATATAGTATTGCATAATTTGAAAGTTAACTGTATTTATGGCTTAACGGTAAAGAATTGTGAGATTGAAATGCAAACAAACAAACAAATTATCCTGATATATCTGTACTTTTTCTATGCCATACATCTTTTACTGATCTTCCAGTTACTTTCACACATTTTGTATGAGATACATGTACACATTTAGCGTTAGGGTCCCATTGACATATTCCGTTGCTATGTAACACCGTTGCTGTGCTTGGCTGGAAAATATGCAAACCTACAAGTTTCCAGTTCTTTTGTTTGGTTAGGTTACAATCATTCTTCGGTCTTCCTCTTCCTCTTAAAGTTTTTACAGATTTTCCTTCAACAGTTGGCATATTTCCACTACCAAATTTGTTTATCATGATCTGTTTGTTTGTACATAACTTCAGCAACAGAAAAGAGAATTAATTACATCCATGAATAGCAGCAAATTTGCAAATGTAATAAAGCTTGTCCTAAGACAAAAACCTTTTGCTATCAATTATCAGATTTGCTGTGTTCAAATTATAAGACTACATAAAATATTTCTGCAACTATAAGAGACATACAAACCCAAACAAAATTATACATATTTGAAGAACTGGTGTAGGGTAAAAATTTCTGGAAAATCTGCTTCGTGAGATGAAAAAATCGCTCGGCTTATAGCCGAATAACTACGGTAACTGAAGAAAAGTCAAGCAAACCTGACTGAAGACCTTTATAGCATCATGGTAGAGACTGGGCAGAAAGGTCAAAGGCACTTTCACTAGTACTACTGACAATGATGAATGCGAAAATCATGCATGATCAAGTAACACCATGGCAACATGAAGATGAAAATGACCCTTACAAAATACTCAAACTCTTTGTTAATTTGAGTATCTTTGCCCTTTCTCAAGTGAAAGCTTTACAGCTACATTAGTCATCAGTATCAAATTGAAGCATTCTGTACAAAAAAACAGCGAAGCACAGAGATAAAGTGAGATACAGTACGTGGTTAAGCTAAAGTCAAAACAGCCATTTCAAAATCGAAGAACAGCAAAGCAACTTATCAGTATAATAAATAACTATAGAGTAAAGTACTATACTGTTAGTCTGAATGCATCAACTCAATAAAATGGCCAAGTGACATATTTGAGTGTTTTTTCTTTTTAAATTTTATATAATCAGTTGAATACTGTCTGTTGTCATAACGAAAATTTTACTCTGCCTAATATTGAAGGAACATATTTTGTCAGCCTAACAGAACTTCGTATTTCAGTTAATACTTATATAAACACATAGAAATCAAATCTCAATGTTCAGAACACAAACATCACTCTGACCTGAATTCAGGCAACATCGCTATGCATAGCTCCTATCAATGAACGAAAGAACACCTGTTAGAAATAATTAGCTTACATTTTCACTAAGTAGCCAAAAACAGAAATGCTCAAGTTTAGTATGATTGGTGTTTATTTGTTGCAACTTTGTGAACAGCTCAAGCGAATTCTAAGCTTGCAATTTGATGTAGTTCCTCTAAATCTGTGAGAACCTAATTCCACAAACTGCTGTCAGAAACAAATCTACTTCACTTGCAGTTCTTTAAGTGCCAGTTGCTGTGACAACAAGTCTCCTCTTTTATCCATCCAGTTTAGATTGTGGGCGCTCACTGTTTGAATTTCATGCCACAAAGACAATTGATTTAATACTGCTGCCACAATCTGAATAACAACGCATCAGTCAGACATGTGTTTGCATGTTTGTGCATACTTTATGCGTATGCTCTACTGCTAGACACCAGTCATTTTGACTGCCACAAGTATAAAGTTCTTCCCTTTTTCAACACAGAAGAATTCATCACATGCTGAACTGTTTGAACAAGTGCAAAGACCAGCAGCTGGTCTTGTAGTACCAGAAATGATATCATGTGATGCAAATTCCATCAACCGCAGATAACTTTGAAATTGACTTCCAGTCTTACAAAGGGTAACTCTCAGTGCAACAACAAAAATTGGGGTGTAATACGGTCTACTGGAACTACTAGTAATAAACTATAAAACAAATATTAAATTTGATAACTTTTTTTGGTTTAAGTTTGCATTTCCCATTTTAGCATGATGTTCATTCACTTAGCTTCTTCACTCATCCTTTTGTCCAAGCTGAGTATGAAGAATTTGATCTTGAGACAAAAATATGATCATACAAGTCTGTAATACATATGAAAGTACAAGTTTGGTTTGTGATACAATGCTGAGACACCTCAAGATCTATTTAAAAATAACTGGTATTCCAGTGTCTGGTGTCACCACCTGTCATGAACTCAAACAATCCTAGACATTCCAATTAACTTGAAGCTCACTGATTGGTCAATCTTGTTATTTTTATTTTCAGAGTGGTAATTCCAAAAAGAAAAGGAACAAGAAGAAACAAGCTGAAGCAAAGAATGATGATGGAGCAGCTGAGAGTCCGAGTACACTGGAGGCAGCTAGTGGTAGTAGTAACCATGTGCCAGGTGTGTTTAAATTCTTGTTGCAGGCAATAAACCAACTGAAGTCATCCAACTGGCAACAGCAAAAATTAACATCAGCCTATTTTGGCCAGGTTGAGTTTTCAACCTTTCAACCCTTCAAGCCTACATATCAGCTGTCTGTTATATTAATAAAATGTTTCAAAGGATGTTCATGAATCATAAATTATACCGTAAACTTCCAAATATATGCCCATTGGTTTACATACATGTATTTTCAAAGCAGTTTGTTGGGCTTATTTTCAGAGTGGGCTTTTTATTGGAAGGAATTTGCATTTCAGGAATTTGTTGGGTTTATAAGTGGAACCCACTTTGCGTCTGAATTTTTTTTAAGGGAATGTGCAAACACATAGGCACATGTTATAAAATGAACTTGTTAATTAAAATGCCAATTAAAGTGAGCTTTATTGAAACAACACAAATATGCTGTCTGTAAACTTTTGCATTCCCATCTCAGTAACAATATGAAAAAGTTGTCCAATCATTACTGCTTTCAAAAGTAAACAAATTGAAATTTAGTGTATGAAAGCCCTTTGATTTACTTGTATTTTAAGATAAATCCTTATGTAAGCCCATGGGCTTATTTTCGGAGTGGGCTTATTATCAGAAGGATCCAACCGTCAGTGACATTGGGGAGCTTCTTTTCGGGGGGCGGGGAAGAGGGGGGGGGGGGCTTATATTCAGAAAAAGTGTACGGTATATAAAATATAATATAATTACTTCCTTTGCAATACACAGAAATGAAGTGAGCAGCATTTAGTTCAAAAAGTTTGTTTAACAACAATATTGAGTTGGAAATAAATAACATTCATGAATTCTGTGTTATTTTTAGTGTATAGACATGACTAAATAAATCCACACTCTGAACATTCAATACTAGCTTTCTTACTCTATTAAGCCCCCCCTTCTAATAAGCCTTCCCCCCAAAAAACATAAAATTTAATAGAAGAATTACAATATTTATGTAAGTCATATTTATTAGCAGAAGTATCAAGCGCTGTTGCTGCACAACCCAACGGCACTGTTCAATTTCTTGACTTGCTGGCACCTGCTGGTACCACAGTGGATGAGATGCTGTCATCATGCTCATCTACGTCCACACCAGAAGTGCCAGTTCCTGAGGTAACCATACCCACGACACACAAGACACCCACTGTCCATGAGACACCCACAACCCAAGGAACTGCAAGTCATCACCCACACTCCAACCACAGACCAAAACCTGAGAGACATTCATCTTCTGGGCCTGATGCACTAAAGAAGACTATTAAAGATCTCCAGAGATCGAGCGTGTCTTTGGCAAGATTCCAAGTTCTGCTAGAAGCTGTATGTAATATAAGTAAAACAGAGAAATTATACTCTTTAATGTTGTATCACCAGCTCTCTTGTTGTACTGGCTAGGATTAGCCTAGCCAGCAGGTTGCCATGGCATCTCCTTTTTTACCCTAACTGCAAGTATTTTTTAAAAGCAGAATCATGCTTCCTGTGGGAAAAACTGTAGCACCCAAGGGTAGATTGGTGGTACATGATGAACGACTTCCATGCCCTGTTTAAAAAATTTAAGAGACACTTTTAATTGGTCAGTTCTATCTTGTGGCTTCGGAATCTTGTGGTTTTGGCAAACTCTACCACTTTTAATTTAAAAGCAATATTATCATCATGTAATTTGTTTTGCTTTCTTGCACATTACTGAATGATAAATTATTTGTCAGGAAAATACAAAAAGGTGACTTCAGTGTCAATTATCACAGCTCAAAGCACATAGAATTTGTTCATTTCCAGATGGGGTGGTGCCAGAATAAGACATATTAATTGAGCCAGGTGTTAATTGACTAAACAACTTTTTAACATATTTCTGTCAATGCTACATGCTTTAAGCATTCTTTTATTTCTTGCATAATTGAAGGAGTATCTAGTAAATAACGCTGTTGGCTTGGATTTTGCATAAACAAAGATGGAAAGTTTTTGACTGAGTCAAGAATTTCAAAAAAAGAGTGGTCAGCTTATACAAAGATACATGTAATATGGAAAAGTCACTTTATTTTGCCTTGAAAACAGGGATTGGCTTATACACAGAGTTGGGTTATACACAAGGATTTATGGTATATAGGCTGTTTGTGTACTTTTTATAACCATTTTATTTTTTTGGTTATTCCCTTGTATAATTCCCTAATAATTATTTGCTACCTTTCTCTTTTATTAAACTCTATTTTTGAATTTGTGATTTACAAGGATTCTAGCAACTCAACCCCTGCCAGCCCAGTCCTTTTTTTCTTTTTAGAAGGGTCTGAAAAATCAAATTGTTTTTTTTCCATTAACTACTGTACTTTGATTCTTAGTTTGCATTAATTTGTGTAACATATATCAAGAATATTTGCAAGCTAAGATAGTTTACAAAATTATAAGAATATGACTTGGTAATCATAATTCTATCTTTTTTGTTGTGTAATGACAGGAATGTGAAAAGTCCTCTAAAGCAATTACTAAAACATTTGAGAAGGTGAGAGAAAGGTGAGTAAAAATCTGGCTGAAGAATTGTGAGTTGTAGAGCAGAATAACTACTTGTAAAGCTGAAGAACTAAGTTTGTAGAATGCTCTCGCTTGACAGCACACTATTTGGAGGGGTCAATTGCATGCATCACATTGATAGGCACGCTTGATCGAGCTGCATGGGGTTTCCATCTGCTGTCAGCTTGCATTTTCCATGGTGCTCAGGTCTGTGGTCTTCGTTTTTGCTCATACACGATTATTTGTGTCAGCCGCCACTGAATAGCAAATGCGGGCGCAGCCATGAGGTCTTTTTTTAAGTGTGTGCGGAAGGGATTGTTAAAAGTTTGGATTTTCATCATTGAAACAGGTAATTACACCACTGATATATATGTTAAATACCACTTTCTCTATGCGTGGAAGTATTCACCAAGACAATGCACGGTTTAGTGCAGAGTCGCATGCAAAACAATGTGCTTTTAAGTTACGAGTCGCTAATGAAGCTGTGCCTGTACTGAAGAAATTGAAACAATACTTTCCCAAGGAGACAAAATCCCTGTATTGGAATGCACTTGCAGCTGGACAGATTCTTGATGTAGCATTGTTATCGGTGGAAAATCTGCCTGCATGGTTGTTTCATCTGGCCAACTGAAGGTGAAGTGAAGTGGAGTCTGTGTCACTGTTTTGAGAAAATACAGTAGCTGACTGGTAAACAATAATATGATTCAGTTTCAGACTATGAGTTACACATTATTTAGTTTTCACAAACATCCATATATATTTTGCTCCAGAAAAAAAACTCAGTGGTAACTATGGATGAAAACATAGACTGCAGAATAGACCCTCTGATACAGAATCCAGCAGCACTCGGCAGCACTTCACTTCCAATTGGACCTTCTAGTATAATAATATTATGTAGTTTGTTGAAGTATGATTTGTTGAAGGTAATCTGTCTTTAGTTTTGGATGGTAAATGCAAACCAGAAAGAGCCTGGGCATCTAGTGAGTGAAGACGGTACTTGGAGGGTCCAGTTTCCCAAGGCCAGCAAGAGGTTAAAAACCTTGGGGGAGGGAAGTCTAGTGCCCTCATAAAAGTTTTGAAAATTAGACAATTCTGTGGCCTGCGAGACCTCAGTTGTGCACATGTAGTTGCATGGAACAGTAAAAAAAAACACTTGAATGACAGAAATTTTTCCATCTAGCCTGTAGTAATGGGGGGCATGGCTCCCCTCCCAGTCCACCATACTGTGCTGATCAGGACTTAAGCTTGCATTCTCAATTCTCTCATCATCATCATGTAGTCATAGTCATAAGTACATGTAATTACAATTGATTAATAATATTAATGTTAAGTTCTATAGTCTAAAATGGTGTACCAGTATTCTAGTATTTATGTCAATTTAAACATACATGTTATGAAAAACATTGTCTGTGCGTCAGTGAAAGGAGTTGTTAACAAAACACTACGCTCAGAGTTTGAAGAGTATTTGTAACATTACCTGGAAAATAGAAGAGGGCTATAGAAAGGAGAGACCATCTTTTCTGTAGTGGGGGTGGGGGGTGGGGGGTGGGGGGTTAGTACAAGAGAGCACCATCCTTTTTCTGTTCTGGTGGGTCCTTACTGAGTACAATAGTTTTAACTAGAGATGTTGTATGTAAATGCAATTTGATTCTTTATTTTAGTGTGAATGAGCGAGAAGAAATGCTCGCAATACAGATGACAGAATTCAAGAATAAAGCAGGTAGGCACGTACATAATTATTATAATTATTTCCTATACCTAGAACATTTGCGTAGTGAAGGTCTTAGAATGCATATTAACCCTTTCAGTCCAAGACAATTATCAACATCTATCTTCTCCGTACAATATCAATAGCAAAGTCAGTGATTTGGTAATGAGAATAGTTAAAGTAATTGATCGGAAACTGAAAATTTTTGAAAATGAACTGGCCAATTCTCCTAACCTGTTTTATAAGAAATGTACAGAGAACTGCAAGGAGAATTTAGCAGTACATGAATGCCATTTGGTGTGTTTGGGGCTGAAAGAGTTGTGAGGGACCTCTAACCAGTGGGAGTCTATAAATGGGATTAACAAAGTGATATATTAGACATGTTTTTGAAAAGTGTTGAATCCCTTCACAGGTTGGTTTTGCTAGCCTTTTGATAAATTCAGTTGAGAAACAGAGTTTTTGCAATTTTTTCACTGTTTGTCAAATATTCGTTCATGGTGTACATACATCTGTCAATACAAGTGTGCTGCTGGTGTCTGTATTGTTGTACTAACAGTCTTTAGATATAGCATGTTCTCCAATTAACCCACAATCAGTTGCAGCCAAGCAAGCTACAATATAAGAGTTGCTATACATGTTTTCTGCATTCTCTTGAGGGTCTGAGTGATTTAAAATGACATAAGTTGTCACCATTTAATAACTCAATATTAATGAAGCCTTTTTTTTGAAAAGAAGAAATGATTGGAGAAAATCCATTTTGAAACTGACAATCGTCACTAGCTGTTTATAAATGGGCATAAGGGACTGGTCATGAAGTACAGGGGGGATCATCACAATAGGGGTGGGCCACATAACATTTGTTTGTCACCCCATTAAGGGTGGATCATGTCAAAAATATGCCTTGATATTAAGTACATTATAATGGACTCAGAATGCAGAAAAAGTTGTTGCAGAGGACGCCTGATTTTCAAACTTTTTCGGGGGTGCATGCCTCTGGACCCCCCTAGAAACTATCACCTTTGGCCCTCTTTATTTTAGTCACAACATAACAGACCTGTATGCCAACTCCTTTCAAGACAAACCAGCTACAGGCCTCTGGCATTTGACATTAACAAACAGTAGTTGAATTTGTATTACTTTCTCAAGAATTAAAAAATGTATATATAATGTTTAACTAAAATTTGTCTATTGATCAGATGAAAAGGGGGATGGGTAATGGAGGGAAGAAGTACTATATACATATCTGAACTGGAAGTATTGTCTGTTTATACCAAGCTAATGGGTCTATATAACTGAGGTGAGGGGATGGAGGGGGGTTATAACCAGGATTTTGTAGTAATTGATAATTGTCCTAAAAATTTTAAATGTTATTTCAATCAATTAATTTGTTTACCAGTGCTCTTAAAATGCTGGAAATGGCATATTAACCTTTTATTTTTGAATATTTGAGAAAGCTGGCTATGACAAGTGCTTTTCATTTGTTTTTGTACCTTAGAAATGAAGTCATGAAAGGTTTAAAAGTATTGGGGGTGGGCTATGATGTTTTCCTGCTCTACAACAGGGGTGGGCCATATACATAATTAGGTAAATTTAGGGGTGGGTCACAACAAAACCAGCCTTTCAAAATTTGCTTTTCATCACCCACCTCCCTGTACTTTATGACCAGTTCATGGGCAGATTTAGGGGTGGGGCCCAAGGGGCCTGGGCCCCCCCTTTCTTCGGCAATTTTGCAAACATTTTATAACAAAAACACTGAAAAAAAACGCTTTAGGAGCACATATACCCTTTTTGGGCCACCCCTTTCCAGAATTTGGGGTTCAGGCCCCCCTTTCCAAAATTTCTGGATCCGCCCCTGCAGTTCCTAACTGTTATAGAGTATAACCAAGTGATCTGGTTAAGTTCTGGTTACTTAAAACATTCAAAATCCCAGAGCAATGTGAGTGATAAGCCTTATGGGAGACAGAGTTTAATTTGTTATATCGGGATGAAGAAGAAGAAATCAAAAGTTTACCAAATATAACCAGATGTTGTGTACACTTCTGTTTTACAGTGTCTTTGTTCAAACTGAGACTTGAAAATGCTGCTGCCTTGAAACTGAAGGCTGAGAGGGTTGGAGGGATGTCTGAAGATGACACAGCACTGTTACGTACAGAGATAAAGGTAAAGAAATGTTACTTAAATTCTCTCACAGCAGTGTTCCTTTTGTGCTTATAGCAGCAGGTCACAAAACCTCCCTTAAATATGCTGAAAGTAAACTCTTTGTGACAGATCAGTTGATATTAGACAATACATATTATAATTATAATTAAGTCTAATTAAATTGCTACTGACCATAGGGGCTTGGAATGGGGTCTGCAATTGAACCTTCTTTCAATCCAAGGCTTAACACATTCCTCAATTTTACGTTGACTTTGCCAATAGTGCATACAGAAGCTCATAAAATTCTAAAACAAAATATTAAAGGGAACATACTCACTTAGGTAGTGGTAGGTTCCCCCCCCCCCCTTTGCTAGTTTTACTAACCCTTTGATGGTTTTAACAGAGCTTTGTAGCTGAGAGAAAAATTGATGAAGAACTGGCAGAGACAACACGATTTGTCAGAGATGAAGATAAAATGGTGGAGGTATGTTTTTGTGAATCTCTTGTTTCCATAACAAATATTTTTTTCAAAAGTGACAGATATATAGCCATTTTTTTAACAAAATTTATAATTCTTTGTATGTAATATCATATTTTTCTATTTGTTGCCTGAATGTTCAGTTTTGTTCACTAAAGCACATTTTCAAACATTTTTATTGTGGTACCCTTAACTTGTATCCTGTCAAAGACAATTTTGATGCCAAGCCCATAACATGATCATTGGTTTTGCATCTACTGAAGAACACAAGATGCAGATAGAATGTGTTACCTGAAGATGACCTAATGGTAGAAAATGTTTGTTTTTAAAATAGTTTGCCATTTTATATGATATTCTAACCTGGCAAAATATGTCCAAAAAAATTATGTTAATTTAAGTTTGTTAATTTATGCAACTCTATATGGAATATTATAATAATTGTTAGAAGAAAGGTTACACATATCTTTGCATAAATTATCATAAATTTGATGCCTAAGCTGTAGTTGGTGTGAAATGTTTAGAACTGACTGCATGAGAAAAATGTGTTCTTGTGATTTGTCACCTTTGAAATTTGTTTTGATTTACAGCTGTCAAGGTTTGACTGACAAGAAAACTGACCAATAAATCTGGTGATCATTCTATGTAAATTGCTCTTGGTTTGAATTTCCTAGCTCAACTAAGTTTAAGTATAAAATATTTGAAATAAATATATTTTGAATTTCTCTCCAGCTGGTCAGGTGACCCACTTGGACCAATCAGAAAGCCCAAAAGGCATTTTAACCATTAGTAACCATTAGTAACCATGACTAATTAATAATTAGCACAGAAATTTGATCTTACCAACAGTAGTACTTTTAGAGTTATTGGCTGCAGACCTTATATGCCCCACTTTTGCTACCAGGGTACCAAAAAATGACTCAACTTTGTTTTCTCTGAGAGATAGTCATCTTGGATGCAGGTTGTTGACTATTCACTCATAGAAATGCAAGCTGGTAGTCTAATTATTATTATATAGTGATGAGGAATCTACGAGAAGTAAAAAGTGTTTATTTAGCATAGACCCAGGCTTTTCTGTTATCAAATATTAGAAAACTAATAATAGATAGAATTTTTTAATTTACAACATGTTGTATATAAATACTTTGAAAAAGGGGGCTAAGAAAAATGAAGTATTTGGCTAATAAAAGTAAACTAAGTTAACTATTTATCTCTTTTCTTACAGGCAATAAAGAGTTTTGGAGAAGGTGAGACAAATCTACATTGCTTGCATTTGCTCGTGAGGTGCAGTGTCTTGTGTCAGTATTTACTGCATGGTCTTGCATGGACACGTTTGACTGTAACTGGCAAATGATGTCAAATATATTTATATATCTGACTGTGTATGTTATGTGTATATTGCATGGTAGAGTAGAAGATTCAATTTGGTGTTTATTTATTTCATACAACTTTACACCTGAAAAGTTAAGATGAGGTATAAGATAAGATCACTTTATTTATCCATTATGATGTGGTCGATCGTTCCATAAATATAAGTGATTTTTAAAAAAGTTCTAAGTTTCAGCTAAGTTTGCAATTTTGATGATTGTCAAGAGATTTGGCAGGATAAGCATCAATACCAAATATGAAATTGGCATAAGAGCTGAGAAGGAGAAAGGTCTGTAGAACAGAGTATTTGATTGATTGACTGACAGTTCTAAGAAATGTCTTATTTTCACAGTTATTCCAATCAAGAATCATTATAAGCCAGTAAAACTTAACCCAGTTGCTGATACAACGAGGACAGCTGAACCAAATATTAGCAACGGAAGAAAGTCCCATGGTGCACACAGCAAAGAGCATTACTCTCAGGGGCCTGGAGCCAATGGTAGTAACATTCTTCACACCAAGCCAACTGCTCCACTGGATAAACCTGTTTCTTCTCCAGAATCTCTCCAGGAGGTAGCCGAGATCCATGCTAAACTCCAAGCTGCACTCAAACAACAGGTAGATATCTTCTTCCATTTCTATATTTTAATGAGAGTGGTTTCTCTGGCAATAAACGTTATATATTCTGTAAAGTAATGAAAGTTCACTCCTTCTGGCCTCTTTAGCCAGAGAATTCATCAATGAATTGTTAAAAAACCATTGTACAACGTAACTCTAGACTTGGTATATACCGTATGCACTATCTTCTGCTTACCTTGTCTGCCACTTTTGTTTTGTTCATTTTATGACCAATTATTACAGGAAAGTGTATCAATTAATTTCAACTTGAAATAAGCATAAAATCGTTTAAAAGAACTTGTTCCAAACTGACAGTCAAGATTCTTGAGCCATATGGCAATCAGGGTTTCGTTTAGGCTATTTTGAGAGTATACTTATCACAAAGAAATTACTCACTTATAGTTACAATAAATAATAATAATAATAATAATAATAATAATAATAA
>JANVCK010292152.1:0-14334 GCA_026546655.1 Epizoanthus illoricatus
CGCCCTGCATGATAAATAATTAACGGTCCCTAAATAATTAAAAAATTTTGAAAAACATTTTTCCATCTTAAAATTTGCACAACAAATACGAACTATTGGAATAAACTAATGTTTTGTTTAGGCACTGACTAGAAAGTCACTTTCAGTTTGGATTAAAAATTAATCCCTTTCAAATCACAACTCTTATATTCCACTTTAAAACAATGTTCATACAGTCCTTTGCAATGTCCCACAACTATCTATAAATTTATTTCAATCAGGACATGGTGGGTAAAACTTCTGTAAAATATGTTTGTACAATATACAATTGCTCCTGAATGTGTACATTGATTCTCCAATTGTATAATTTTGAAAATAGGAAATTATATCTGTAACCTTGTTCAATTTGTCATACAACTATTTCGTATGACAGGTAGACCTGTATCCATCAGTCACAGTACAAACAAGGGCCCACATTTGTGCTAATTCTGGATTCAGCCTAAATGCAATTTTAGATCCTGCAGTAACAAGTTGAATAATCCCACAATTGGGTTTAAAGTACATCCCATATTAATCACTTATTATAAGTTCGTATGTGTAAAAATGTATCAGTCTGTAAGTTCTGCCATAAGGAAATTCGTTAAATAGATATGGCAAGTTATAATTAAAGGGCTCACCTGTATTTCTTGTTGCTAAAGCTGATAAGAACTGAAGGTTGATCATTTTAGGTGCACCCTAAACTGTGGCCTATCTAAGTAAGTCAATATTTTCATGGGTCTGACAGAGAATGGCCCTTGGCTTGTTTTACTCACTGATGAATGGGTGACTTATGTAATAAATCTTACTCTGTTTTTTTCTCTAGAATTTGCAGAAAAGTAAGAAATAGAGTTCATTGCTGTCCAGACATTCTCTTTCACACTGCTGCACAGTGACTGATGGAAACAAACTTGCTACATGTATACTATGCTTCTGTTTTGAAACTCACTACTTAACAGTATGTACATGTATAAGACAATGTATCATAATAATTAGTAAAATATATTAATAATTTTGACAGTTCTCTTGAAAATGTTCAAAGCAAATTCAAGTGGCTCTAAAGCACTTGAATTAATTTAATAAAATGTCTCTAAAATGCTAAAAGCAGTAAAGTATCCTCCATATTACTGACAGATACAAAAGCAAACAGTTCATACAAGTCCAAGACACAACTCTTAAGAGCCTGAAAACACTGATCCATTTTTCATATCTTGTCAGGATTTCTTGACATTCTGTAAATGAGAAGAAACAAGTGATTGTCTTGTGATGTACATAATCAATCAGTCAGTCAATTATTAAATATTTTATTTAGAGACGTAATGTGTACTCACTAAAACATGTTACTAAAATATACAAATTACAAAAAGATATGACCACACTAAAATAGAAATTATATGATTAAAATCTGATGCAAATTACAAAACATATGACCATAGTAAAAATATAAATTGTAGGTAACAAACTCTCTACATGCAGAAGGTGTAGAATGGATGAGGAAGGAAGGGGGAAGGGATGTTGGCCAGGTACCATTTGAGCTAGCCAAGATAAACCATTTATGTGACCACTTTGTTTTCATTTTTGTTGTGAATCAGCTTTTACAACAGTTAAGAGATCAACAGGAAAATATTAATTAGGAAGTTAATCAAATCAGATACTTTCCCACTGGACCAATTTTAGGGTGGGGCTGCCGCCACGTGTCACAGGCATGGGGTACATGTGAATACATGAAGCCAAGCATATGAACAAGTTGTCATCTCACCCCCAGGAATCATCAGACTTTACAATGGGTATCAACAATACAATTCACCCAGGTTGAGTGCAGGGAGTACCCCCCCCCCCACTAAAAAAGATATAATCTTTTTCCAGCCACAACAATTCTGATAGTACCTCTGGGCTTCATGAGGCAGCTACAGACAGGCATTAGAAACATTAAAGTCTCTCACCTTGTGGCACTTGAAGTAGCATGCAAAGCAAATGGGGCCTCTGTCTGGCCCTTCTTCATAAACCTCTTGCCGGGGATGTGGCTGATCTCGGGCCCAGATCCTCCCAACCAAATGGGCTGTGATGCATGATGGGACTGTCCTTGCTGTTGAGGAGCATGCGCATCCACAGCATCCTTGTTAAATGCAGGATTGGAAGTTCCTTTTCCTCTACGGAAAATATCAAAAACCAAATCTTCATCACAAAAGTACAAATAAATGAAACATGACCATGTTAAAAATTTACAGTACTGTATAACTTTGTTGCAGTCACACACATGATGGAGCAGGTATGTCTGCAAGGACAGCACATTTTTGATAATAATAATTTAATAATAATAATAATAATAGATTTTTATAGCACCAGTTCCTAAAGTTCACTAGTGCTTTACAGTTACTCTAGTATAACATGGAGAAAACAAAATAAACTACAGCTCTAACATAATATCATCAAGTTATGGAACTAAAACAGACTAATAATTTAACTATTTAAAAAAACCTATTATTATAAAATACCCATAAAAACTATCTTTAAAATTATGGATAAAAAGCCTTCTTAAAAGGCAAAGTTTTGAGTTTAGATACAAAATTCTTGATATCGTGAGGCAGTTCCCAAGTACTTCAACTGCATATACATGTACCTCTAGATGTACCATGCATGCATGTGATGCAGTCATATATGAACAGGGATAGTAAAGTACTACAGTTGCTTCATGAGTATTCAGTAATTATAATTACTTACCTCTTAGGAGTGTAGGATGGAGCAGCATGACCTTTTGTGCAAAAAAGCAAATACAGTCAGTTTACCATCATGATACCCACATGCAGGTCACATCCTCATGCAGGTCACACCCTCATGCAGGCCACATTCTCATGCAGGCCACACCCTCATGCAGGTCACACCCTCATGCAGGTCACACTCGTATATAGGAAAGAAGTTATATTTGCTACATTATTTAAAGCTGAAACATTGTTTCATTCCTTCAAAAACCATGTATGCTATTTCTACATGAACGTTTCAGTTTTCTCAATATTTTCAGATATAATTAATATATACTTTTGCTATGAACTGAATACTTGAATGATTGCTTGTTATATAAACTATACCCATTTCTACAAATGTATCGATTTTAGTTCTTGCGATTGTTGTTGATGTTGTAAATACAGCAAAACTTTTGATTCTTGTAGTGTGTTTATAATTTGATCAGGATCTTTGTGGTTGGATGCATAATATTTGTGGGGTAATATACGTGTTTCTTATTGGCTGAGAAATGCATTCCTAAAATAATTTTACAATGTATCATTCACAGTTTTGTGAGTTGCACTGTAACAAACTCTACAGTTACATGTACAACTTCAAGAATCCCCCAGGGCTCTACAAGTGCATTCAACAAATACAGCTACACAATAAGGTTAAAAAAGAGTCAGAGCGAATAAGAAATTGATTATCATCAAGTCCATAATATTCTAAGTTTAATTTTCACTTAGAACTGCAGACTAAGTTGACAAATAATATCTCTTGTAAGAAATATTCAAGAGTATTCAGACAAGCAGTCTTAGCAAAAACTGATAACCTAAAGTGCCCTTGAAAATTAAAACTAAATTCCAAGAGTATTCAAGGAGCATGGACCCTGTCTACTGATTCCATATCAATATCATAATTTTTATTAATATATTCAAATTGTAAATCATGTCTGAAAAGCCCTTCAGGGAGATAGATTACCATTATCATGACCCCATACTTTGCATGTATCTAGCATTTCTTACAAAATCAGTCAAACATTTCTGAAATTTGGTTTATAGGACCTCGTGGATCTCTAAGTTATCCCGCCAGTCTTAGGTCACTCTGTAGTCTGATGGAAATTCTACATGTACCTTTGTTGTCCTCAAGGTAATACCAGTCGGCAGAACGGTTGTATTGCTGTGGCTTTGAACTTCTCTGGTTTTCTTCAATTACCAGTAAGTCTGAAAAACAAGAAGAATTTCAAATATGTGTATAAATTATATAATAAATAATTTGTGGACAGATCTTAAAAGTACTGCTTCATACCTTTTAAAGTTTTTCAAGCCTGTGGAAGTTTAAATTAAATTCAAGGGCTATCAAGTATTCTCAAGGGGAAATAATCTGGTATCAATCAACAATGTACCTGAGTGACCTCCCTTCTTGGCAAGTCTGACGTACTCTGAGTCCTCCTGCTGAACCTGCAGTCTATTGGTGGGCCGTTTTACCTTGGCATCAACAGGCGTTTCCAGATCTGGGTGGCAACAAACAGCAACTATGAGACATTACTTTCATTACTACACTATCATGTATAAATTAACATGTCTGAGTGGGAAGCGGGAATGCTACCATCTGACTACAACATCTTCAATGCACCTCTGAACTGATTTTTCTAACAAACAAGATTTTCAGTGCCTTTATTTGATTTCTTACAATAATTAGAAAAAAATATTATTATTAATCTATTAATACCCATAATATAGTCAGTAGCTTCGACTTGGACAAGCTAATAACCCACCCCCCCCCTCGATTTCTGGCACTTCCTGTAATATACCATCTGATGATGCAGAGAAGGTGACAGTTATTGAAAGATGTAATTAAACAATTATTATTAATTAATTTAAAATCATTTGATAATCTCGAACCTGCAGTCAAGTTAACCTTCCTCTATCTAGACTGTAACTGCCATACATTCATTTGAGGAAATGATCTTCAAAATACTGTCACTGTAAGTTTACCAATTAGGGTTGGACACTTTATATCATCAACTTTATATTTTTAGGGTTTAGTTTAAGGTTAAATGTTGGTATTCAAACTTCAAAAATAAGGTAATGATTTGATTTTGTTGCCAGTCGTTCCACTAATTACATGTAAGTTAAAATGTGAGTTACTCCCTCATGTTTTAAGTGAAATGTTGCTGCTTAATATGCTTTCTGTAAAATTCTAACACTATAATTATGTAATGTACAGTGCAGACCTGACATATTTTAACTAAGTATTTATTAATTTCTTTTAACTTGTTTTACTGCTCCAAACATTTGTTGTTCTTACTGTAAGAACTTTAATGCTAAGTGTATTATAACAATACCCAATAGAGAAATGCATCAGATTTGTTAGCTACATGCAGCTCCAACAAATAACTACAATTATAATTTCATTATAATATAATATGTATGATATACATATTAATATAATAATGGAATATTTATTTTAATAACAATTAAATTAATTCAAAAACTGACAGTCATTAATAGGGTGAACCTAATAGTTAACACTGACAGTTGTAAATGAATGAATAACCCTTGATAAAAAAAATATTGTACCACAATACATGCATTCTTATGAGCACTTATTAACTTTTAGAGAATATTATACATGCATATATTGAGTCACTAAAAGACCTCTTTGGAAGTAGAAAAATTCTAATGCATATGAAGCATAGTCATCACATGCCAATTTTTATGACAGCTGCCTAGCAGATTGAGTACTAGTTATATATATACATGCTTGTGTTATTTTAAAAATAATATTAAATAATATAGTTTAGTTATGACTGTGGTTTCTGGTTAAGATGTGCCAGTACTGCATTTTTGTTTCAAACTGTGCTCATAAAAACCACATAGTGGTACCTCGTTTACTAAAAGATTCACCAGGGTCAAGGCCTTCTTGGTAATACCACTCAGATGGCATGTCATGTTGCACTGGCTCTGCCACAGGAGCATTGGGCTCAATTCGTAGAAGATCTGACGAATGAATGTACAATAACATGAGTTAGTGAGAATATTTTATACAGTAAGATTTTGCTTGGCTAGTTTTTGGTTCAGGGTTTGTACACCGTGACAATTTTAAAAATCCAGGAGTTTTTTCACGCTTTTTCCAGGAGTTTTCCAGGAGTATTTTTAAGTGAAACAGCGGTAAATTTCAATAAATTTCCTAGCAATTTTCTTTTTGAAAGATGAAAAGAAAGATGCTTTTTGCGCAATCTGGGTTTACTTAATTTCCAGGAGACAGTTTAAAATTCCAGGAGTTTCCAGGTCTGGAGTAAAAAATAATTCCAGGATCCAGGAGGCATATGAACCTTGTTGGTTATGAGTAGCAAGTCAAAAGATCATATCATGGAGGGAATTACTTCTGGTACAGAACTCCAAACATGTGAATGCACTGTAAAGACAGCCTTAAATTTCCAGTGTCCACTGCAACATTTTAACATAGCCACAGTGCATACATTCTATAAAACTATGACGAGAACCCATGGAGACAAGGGGGCAGGTGGGGGGGGGCTGTACAGTTTTGAAAACAATGAAATTAAATGCAATTCAAGCAACAAATTTCAGCATAAACTAAACAATTATTACTTCAGATCATTTATATATATACACATGTATAAATTGATAATTTTCAACACAATTGATAGTTACAGCCTAGAAATCGAAAATAACCAAATGTTATTTATATATGTATTTTATAACAAACTAGAATTAATATCATAAACTGACTGTTAGAGAGTCGACTGTTGCACCCTAATAACTAGTTTGCACAAACCTTTGTGTCCACCAGCCTTTGCAAGCCGTACAAACTCGGAGGAATTATCCCTGAGTCTCTGTTTAGGCTGATACTCTGCTGGTTCTTGGGAGCCAGTTAAACAGGAAATCTGTGACATATCTGGGGCCTTCGAGTGTGGAGCATGTTGACTCGGCATTATATCACCACCTGAATACCAATCTGCCAAGCAAACACATTTGTTATGTATATATATATTTATAAAATGGGGTAGATGTAATGCATGCTCTGATTGGTGAACAGATGGCAAAATGAGTGTATATATCTGAGGATAAAGACACTCATTTTAACTTCATCTTATTCCCATTTTATAAAAGCAATATAAAACAGTTGTGAGTGTTTATAAACTGTGATAGGAACACGCCAAAAATTGTAGAGCACTCAAGAAGTAAGACAAACACTTGGCTTCGCCTCGTGTTCCTCTTAAACTTCTCTCGTGCTCTACAACTTTCGGCATGTTTATACCACAGTTTATAGACACTCGCAGCCATTTTATATTGCTTAAATATATATGCAGTGTATAAATCATATAATGTATTATATTTCATACATTATCTGTATGTCATTGCAAAGGGAAGGGCAAAGGGGCCTCCCCAAAAATTAAATAATGATAAAATATTAATTACTGAAGTATTGTCTAGTGTACTCAGTTGGAATGTTCTTAAAAACATGTTTATATGTATTTTAGTGTACCATGAACTTGCAATTTCTTCCTGTTATTTCTTAGCCAAATACTGTTTGTAGAAAAAAGACATATTAATTAATTATCCTTTCAATACAAAATAATAATGATCTAGAAATTGTTTGCACTATTGTTTACTGTCATTGTGAAGTATTGGTTAAACAATAGTACTGGGGCTGAACCACACAGAATGGGGAGTGACTTCAGAAATGCCTCAAGGCATGACAATCATACAAGTATATTCTTCTTAATATTTCAAAAATTATTTTTAAGACAAGAAAATCTTATTCACTCGATCTTACTGCACATTTGATATTTCTTATAATTTTTCACCAAACCAGTGTGATCATTTAGATTATTTTATCACATAATTAACTTGAATGAAGTATTGTTGTAGTTATGTGGTCAGACTGCAGGTGCTATTAATGTAAATTTCAACTTAAACACATTTTAATATTACTGTCCAAACTCTGTATTAAATATCATTCTCAAATACATGTAGTTAAAGTAGTGGTTAAAAAAATCTGAGTCATAAATAATAATTATATACTGTTATCTGATTTAGCTTACTTGAAAGTCATATTGAAAAGGAAATGGGATTAAGATTTGGATATGGATACACAGAGTGGTGTGCTTTAGAAACCCTGTTACACTCAGGCTAGATCCTTAAAGGTTTTTGAAACTATGGTCATCCATAAAATGTTTCGTTTCTCATCGCCCAACCCACCCACTTGTTTTCAAAATTCAATGAAAAGAAAACATCACCGACCCATATTTTAAAAATTCCAAATTTAATCGTAAAGACATTATAGGGTTTTATTGTGCTCATTTTTTTATTTTATTTTTCCTGACCAACCAACCAACCTGACTTTGAGAGACAGAGGGCAATAGGAAAACGAAACACTTTATGAGGATGGCCTATGGAATGCAAAACAAACTCAAAAGATAACTTAAATTCACTTTACATTTTTGCTTATTCATGTCTCCTTCAGGATTCAGTTGATTATTGTTGTGAGTACCATATATAGTATGCAGACTTCCTGCCAAAGTTACTACTTTTAAAAAAGTTTTGAATCGGATCAGCTGGTTTAGATTTTCAGGTACACTAGCTGTCATTGACTTTCACTGAATATACAAATTTAAAACCAAACTGTTTTTAAATTCCTACTAAATTCTAGAAAGCTTTCTGCTAGATAAGTTAACTGTTGAACTTTGGAAAATAAAATGTTCACGTTAGTGCACGACAAGGTTGCTTTAATAGCATGGAAAAACGTTTAGGTCAAATCAAACACTACTGTTTGATTAAATAAATGCATGGAAAATTATTTGATTTGGACTGATTCAGAAAACAAAGTGAACATTTCACGTAGACGCTCTTTCAATGATATTGCCATTATGGAACATGTTGTCAAGCAGTGACAGTGTCTTGATTATCTCGATGTAAGAATGACCTTCATAGATCCTATGGCAATACATACTAGTAATTTACTTCTGCCGTTCTGGCATGCATTCAAGTACTAGCATTCAAGACTTCGACATATTTTCAACAAAAGTTGCATTGAGTTACTTGGCGCTGCTACTAGAATACAATATTCATGATCGCCAAGCATACCAGAAGGTCACCAATGTCTTTCACCTTATAAAAAGCAACAAAATCCCAGAACTGTAAACGTTCTGTGTTTCAAATGCATCACTAATCTGTAAAAAATTTCCAAAATTAAAAATATAGGCGGGCAGCCATCTTTGAATAATTTTTCAGTTCTATTCAAACTTCAAAAAGGAGCCTATTTCAGTATATTTATTAACGTTGGGTTTCTCGAAGAATTAAAATCAAAACAATATTTGCCACTAGTACGATTCGCCATTAAACGCAAATGTAATAATCTATTTACTATAAGCCACAAGTCCACAAGACCGAAGACGCGAGTCACTGGTATCCAAAGAGACAACGACGGTCTGTAATCAGTTGTGCGTGCAAAACAACCTTCTCGCTCCTAACTACTTTCATTTTTGAATCCAAAAACATGCTATGTTCGAAGAATCTAAGCACAGAACATCAAAATCTGTAATCGCTGTTCTAGATGCAGTGGGCCAGGTATCAGACATAAATGAAGTCCTGTTTACAAACACGATACGTCTGCTGCGCGCTATTTCGCTGACCCCGTTGCTTCATGTTTGCAGCTCCTCGAACAATATTTATGATCAGTAACGCAACAAAATAAGTCCATACCTACCTCCACCGCGATTTCTTGACATTATCGAAAGGACTTATATAATGTCAAGCAAAACTTGTACACGAAAAATTTGTGTGTCCTGCTCGGAAGCGCGAAAAACGGTTGACAGGTTGTCAAGGCTGGGGACCAAATTTATGACTCTGTGGGGAGGAGAACGGCAGTTGTCGGCATATCACACATGCCGCGCCGCGCCTTTACCATACCGCGCGCAACCGCTTTTCAATACCGCCTTGCCTCGCCGGCTGATTTGATCTCAGCTCCTAGATCCTCCATATATCGGAACCTGATAATCCTATTAATAATTAATTTATCTTGCAGACTAAATTCCGGACAATAAAACCAGTGCTTGTCGTTCAAAGGTTTCGGTAGGGGTTTATATTCGGAAGGTGGGGGAGGGGGGCCTTGATTATTGGAAAGGATTATTATTCATATAAATATTAGCCAATGGTCTTATTTTCGAAGTACTTTTGCGTCTGAAGATTTTGGGCTTATTTTGTTTTGGTGGGGGAACCTAAGTTACGATATGTCGACAACATTTACAACAAAGAATGATACTGTGAGTATAAATAAGGGAACACGCAACAATGAACTAGTTCGGTTTGAGGCTCACCGACATTTACTCAAGTGATTTACCGCAATTCAAAGCATCCTTTCGGTTTGGGCAGCTCGCCGACACCGTAGCAAACTCACGCCGAGGCCGAGGATCTGAGGCCGTCTTTCATTGGTTCTCAAGAAGAAATTCCATTTACTACTTAGAGGGTTCTCTTTCAATTCCTTGAACGTCAGCACGTGCATGTCAACTTGTTGTTGTCCCTCAAAACAGAACAACGTTCTGTTCTAGTTACTTTGAACTGCAGGCGGATAACGTCGCTTGTCGAATTGTTATCAACTCATGACTGATCACGCTACGCTGAAAGATACCAGCTGCATGTGCTTCACGAAACCAATTCCCAGTATGTACTGACAGCGTATTTCCCGCTCCAATAAGCACCTTGGGTGTTTACTTAAGATTTATGCGAAGGGGGCACCCTACGGCAGGGGCGCATAATAAAACTATATCATTTTGACTCGGAGAGTCGGAGTTCGCCCTTTTCATATATATACGATGAAATCTTTCAAAATATTGAAAGAAGAAGAAGAAGTAACGAGAGGAGGGTTTTACAGTTTGGCTTGCCGTAGGTTTGTGTGGTCTGGCCGTGTTTCTTACACTGCATCCAGTTCTTGCTTTCTTATTATTTCTTGTAGCAAAGAGAGAAGGCAGTTTACGGGGGGAGGGACGGGAGGAGGGCTTGTTTCAAATCGAGGCGGGTGGGCGCGCAGAACAGAGGAAATACGGTATTATTACCCAACACATCGTTTTTCCTAACAGCCAGCAATGGGAGATAAGGACAACGAATTGTTTGGTTCCAGGTATCGGCCCTTTCATGTTGGACGAGAAAACCAACAACTTTGATTAATGCAACTTCTATGGACGTACATAAGCAAGACGAAATTTGATCGACACTTTTAATCAATGTGTTCACCCCGATTAGAACAGACATCTATTTTTTGGCTGAAAATCTGTGGAAAAAGCCAACTTTTCTGGACATACTTCGACGAGATTTCATCCAAAAAGCCAAGAATTAAGGACAAACTTAGGAACCATAAAATTTATTGTAGTACTTATCCGTCTTTGCAACCAAGTACGACAGACTCTGAATTTCTTTCCTAAACAATTTTATATGGCCGAAACTAACCAGCGGAGTCAATATGGCAATCTTGATCCCAGGACTTTTCCCTTGCAATCTGACAGGGAAAAGCCCAGCCTGGGATCGAGGTTGTGGATATGGGGCACTAAAGTGGGTACCAGTTCTATTAGTTTTTTCTTGTATATATGTAATAGGAGACAACTTATTTATCTGTTTGATGATAAATTGCAGATCCGAGTGAAAAGCCGCAAACAGGAGACTGAGCTGGGAAAGTGAACAAACCGAGGTAACACTCAAACTGAGGGCACGTATTGATACTGGCCCCCTACTCCCCCCACTTCCTCAGATGCAAAGGTCCTGTCCCAATAACAGTCATAGTACCTAGTCAGTCACAATATTTTATTACAAAACATGTTGTATTACTTGAAATTGCAGTACATGTACCTGTATATACAAAATTTTCCGTAGTGAAATATGTATGTTAAGAAATCTGATATCACCAGTTATAATGGTTTACTGATCAACGCGGTGAATTTTACTATTTACATGTAGATATTACAAAACTCGCGATTTCTGGCTGACAGGGCCTAGGGGCGACCGTAGTAGCATGTCACCTTCATTATTTATGTTAAACAAATTTTAAAATTATCTAGACGATTATTAAATTTAATTTTTAAAAACGTATGGCTATCTATTCTTGGTTTTCACTTGACGTCATAGCCGCCATGTTTCTGCCGCTTAACAACAAAGTTGTTTCTTTTGTTGTGGACACAAACATGGCCGCCATGCATGCTCTTTGACATTTGAACCTCTGGGGATTGAGTGAAAACCAGCAATATTGGTCAACCCTTGTGGTGATTCGACTGGACTCGGCAAATAGAAAACGTTCCAAACCTGATCCAAAATTGGTCTACTCAGTTTTAGGCTGCAAAACTGGATGATTCACAAAGAAAATATCTAAGTGTGCTCGGTATGTCAGCTCAGCGAAAACACTGTAAACTTTCTGTCACTGAAATTTCCTGCTAAAGATCCAGTTATCTGTTTTTCTGAAAATCGAGATCAGATGATATTCGGAGAGAAAGAGAAGAGAAAGAGAAAGAAAAGAACGACACAGACAGATAGAGACATACAGACAGAGATAGACAGACAGACAGAGACAAAGAGAGGGAAAACAGAGATGGAAAGACACATACACTGACAAAGACGGATACACAGACGAACTGTACTGAGAAACAGTCGAACGGATAAAGAAATGAAATAGCGAGAGAGACACGTACACAGGGAATGTTTTAGTATCTATATTCTGTCCACACATGCTTTCCTGTTTGCCATCAGTCTGACCACAACATCAATTTGGTGGTATTCTATTGTTGATCTGGTCTCCGCGGCTTTCTGCCTCTGGGTTTGGGTTGCGGTCGTCTTGAACTAGTTGGACTTTCACTTCCGTCACGTGGCGGCCGCACGCCTCTGCTTTCTTCTGTTTCCGCCTGCAAACTTGCGTCCTGCCTGCGTTTGGTCCGTGGCGAGGGAGTGGGTTTCTCGTGAGCCATGAAGTTATAGGGTTGATGGTATTCCGAGTATATCATTGCTTTTTCTTTCATCAGAAGGTTGTCATCTCCAGTCTTTCGCATTCTCTGCCAGCGGGGAGAGGATTGGGGAGTCTGGGCGTCAAATGCAAATTTGGTTAAGTCGCGCGCGAGGGGCGTTTCCCTCACCGATGCCAGTGTGAACTTTAACGGGTCTCTCAAGTAAAAGAAATGACTGGTTGCTAATGAAAATAAAAGCTCTGCTGTGCATTATATTTTTATAGTAGAAGGATTTAATTAACTGAAAACAGTTTTTGGAGCACAGGGTTTGGTTGATGACGTCATCACTTTCCACATATGGAAATTAAAACTTGTAGCTTTAGAACTTTCTTAAAGAACAAAGAGTAGAAAATGTTATTGTTGTTCACTAAAAAAAGAGATTGAGAAAAGTATGAAGCATTTCACCAAGAAAAGGTACTGTAAAAGAAAATATAGAATGACGTCATCTATGTTACTACAACAATGACTAATTCAGGTACAGAGCATAGTAACTTAAAATCGCTCCATTCTTTTCTCAATCTCTCTGTCTAGTGAACAACAACAACAACATTTGTTGTTTTCTATTCTTTATGCTAAACGCGTTAGTAAGCTTTAAAGCTGTAAATTTGAATTTCCATATATGGCAAGTGACGAGGTCATCAAACACACTAAACTTTTTCTGTGTACCTAAAACTATTTTCTGTAAACTAAACCCCTCTAGCATCAAAATATAGAGCGTAAACGGGGCTTTAATATTCCTTTGCAACCAGTCATTTATTTCACTTGAGAGCCCCGTTAAGTTGTCGATATTCATTTCGGGATAGAAACTTTGTGAAATTCACTCAGGCTTCAGTGAGGAGCTAGCGTGTACGAAATAAGATATATACAACATATAGTCAACAAACCAAGGAGAAGGAGTTGACAAACTCAAACATAACAGCAGTACTAACACTACAACGTACACAAATTCCATAGTGAACTGCCACACCAATGCACCAACACAAATGTCGGCCTTAGAAAAGAGCGCTGAGAAGAACGCAAATGCAGAAAAGAACGCCAGTACAAAGAGTGCAAATGTGGGAATAAACAAAACCCGCGGAACAGATCTGTAGTCATCAATTACATTAACAACGACAAAATTACAAGTTTGAAAGAGATTAGAAAGCGCATGCAGTGTTTGAACTGACCTGGTCTGGCTTGCCTTGGGCCACTGCTCTCCGCCGGGCTGCCATCATCTCCTGATACAAGTGTGTACAAAACATAATTAACCCGTTCAATGCCTGCCAGTACTAACACTTATGATGTGATTGCGGACAAATAATATTTGAAGTCTAAAATATAATTTTCCATGGTAAATAAAAACACACTTAGGGACCGACCAGTTTGATTGTGTGTGTGTTGGGGGGAGGGAGTGGAAGAATTAGGAAAAAATTTGTACAAGCCGAAAAGACAAAACATATATAATAATTTGCATAACACAAAATCATAAAGAAAAAGATAAAGAGGGGGAACAGCGAAAAAGAAAATTCATCTGAAGACTGTACGGAAATTTTTTTGCATCAACTCGATCATCCTTCCACCCCCACCCCCACCCACTCACACACACTACT
>JANVCK010292263.1:0-14333 GCA_026546655.1 Epizoanthus illoricatus
AGTCACTTGTTCTGTTTTGCTTTTTAGGCTATTTTCATCGTTCTGAATTGCTTATTTGATACCCTGCCAGTAGAGATAACATATCTCCGCGAAAAACTCGGGTTTTGGGGGGATATGAGAGATCTCTGCACGCAGGGTACTTATGTGATGATATCTACAAGAATGGGGTGATACCAAATGTTATAGCCTGACATTGCCCCTCCACCCGACCTATCCAAGGCAAACTTGAGAAACAGGTGACAGCATATAAGGCCGTTTCAAGCGTGCGCATTTTCACGTCTTGTTTCCCACATTCGTCCCCATAGTGATCTCACAGGGTTGCCACCGAGTCTGGAAAAGTCACGGAATTTTGAAAGTTAGCAAGTCATGGAAAAGTCATGGAATTTTGAAAGTTAGCAAGTCATGGAAAAGTTATGGAATTTTTTGTTAGAATGTAAGAAATGAAATATAATGTGAAAACACTCCCAAAATGCAGGAAATACCATTTCAAAGACCCTGTCTCAAGTTTTACCACCAAATTTACTAATATGCTCTGTCTCTTATCATTTTAGGCCGAAGTAGAGACGATACGAGATGAGCTAGAGTTTAATAACCACAAGACCTCCGAGTACGAACAGATGTTAGCAAACGAGAAGGCGCGTGTGAGGGAGATGGAGCAAGAGCTGCAGGTCAGTAACACTCACATATAGGTACTTATAGGGGATGTATCTAAAGAAATGGGTTAAGCGCTATCACTTATGTCGTCGTGTTTGTCTGTCGTTCTGTCTCTATCTGTCTGTCTGTCCGACGGTATCGCTATGTCTGTCTCTCTGTTAATGCTATGTCTGTTTTTGACACACACACTTGCGGAGTTCTTGATATGTAGGAAACATCTAAAAATCCCTGCTGTTTGCAATTCCTTCCACGAGACCGCAGTGGTACATAACAACAGTATTAGTGTTTGGGTTGTGCACTGTGTATTTAACGCGTGGATTTTTTTTTGCGTTTTAGTCTGCCCTTGAAAAGTTGGAAATTCAGACTGAAACGAATGTAAAGTTACTTGCTCAGGAGAATCAACAGCAGGTAAGTTCAGCACACCAGTCTTTATGTTTCTCTTTGTATTTGCATGAAGTTGTTCTTGTTTTACTGTGTGATTGGTCGTACTCGTAGTGCAGACGTGGTGTGCCCAGGTGCGAGGCCTTTTCCGAACTGTTTGCGTGACGGAAACCTAAGGAGACCAACTGCCTTCGTCAGCTTTACTGGGCCCAACCCCCTCACTGCCAGATTTGGCTATAGACGAGTACCGCAAATTCTCTATTAAACCCCCCCCCCCCCCCTCCTCCCAAGTGAATGAAAAATTAGAAATAATTGGAACCCCCCAAGAGAAATTCCAGGATGTGGGCCTGATTTCTTTACAAAAATACATAAAAGATAGACTTACTATAATCAAGTTGCCGTTATGTTACCTAGTCTGTTGTCTGTACACAATGAGACAAGTGTGGATTTGGCAGAATTTTAAAAGGCTTCTTATTCATGTATTTTGTTTACTTTTTTTCCTATTTTTCAAAATAAAAAAATTGAGTCATGAAAATGTCATGGAAAACTCATGGAATTTTATTATTTTTAGTTGTAATAAGTTTCTGTATAAACCCTAGTCTGTTATCATGGTATAGTTAGAAAAAATTATAACCTCATGATCAAATAAAATTGTTTATTTTGATTGTATAATTATATTTTCCCCAAAGCATTTATTTAAAATTGCTTTGTACATTCTGTCCCCTTCCAGGTGTATGGGGCATTTGATGATACAGATTATGATGCCAATTTTGCAGCTGAATCTCCTCACAGTCGTAGAAGACGAGATGTGGTAATTGGTGCAGGTTAGAGGTTGTTCTGTTTTGAAAGATAAAATCCACCAACCAGTTTTAGATTCTCAGTTCACCACTCCCCCATCAATGTAGAGGCTAGTCCTGTGGTTGCTTTGTATTTTAATAATATTCTGACCAACTCACAATAGACCATTTACAGTTCTGTGAAAGGTAGCCAAATATTAGCCTTGCATGGCATCAAGGCTAACATTGAGTGTGCATAATTGATACAATTTACCCTCTTCCTTTTGATATACATATCAGTAATCATTTCTGCATGTTTGTGCACTTCACCACACAGATGTACCACAGCCATCTGCCGAGTATCCTCTGGTCATGTTCTCTGGGCTTCATTTTAATAATGACTCAGGAGATATGCGCTACGAAACGTACAAGGAAGGAGAGTTTGTGGTGTGGGGAAGGACTATCGTGAATCAGAAGAGAGAGTTTGTGTATCGATCAATGTTGTTCATGAGTGACAGGAACATCACTTTCAAAGGTAAGGAAAGAACCATGACAATTATCACAATCAAGCCTGCATATGACTCCATGAAAGAGTGTAATATCCACTAGACTCAGCCACTACATTAAAGGAGTTAATATTGTCATGGCTATTTGCAGGAAAACCCCTTTACAGTCATGAAACATGAGTTGTAAGCTCAACATGACAACATGCAGGAAACGATAAAATGGTTATATATTAGCTGAATTAGCTGAATTTAGTGTCTAAACACAACAAACACAATTTTGACAGCGAATGGGTTAAACTTATTTAATGTCTAGCCTGGACCAAAATTAAATTGGGAGTTTGTAATCCGTTTTAATCTTCCCCAAATTTAACCATCCGTGTTCATTTATGGCTTACGAGCATCTCCTAAAGTTGTGTTTTTCTACCACAGTAACCTGTTATTAATTATTTTTTGAGATTTCCTTTGATTTGTGGAGATTTTCATACTGTCATCACAAAAATGCTTTAAATAGCTGTGACATAGCCCCTTTAATTTGTGTTTTATAATAACTTGTAGACCGCTAAAGAAATTAATATATATATATAATTATTTATATAATTATATATAATTAAATATATATAATTATATATAATTATATATAATTTAATTAATGGAATTATATGGTCAAAATGGTCAAAATGTATTATCAAAATGCAAATAATAGAAAATGATGTCATACATCAGCTTCGAAAATTTGAAAATTTGTGTATTACCTAGCCTTTGTATTGATGAGGTATGTGTTTTCAATACTCAACTGTTTTGAAATAGCTAAAATGCAGATTAAATATTTTCAATTTTGTTTAATTTAAACTTGAAACTTGAATTTAGTTGCACTGTAATAATAATTGATTACAGTGTATTGTGTATTAATAAACTTGTAATTTTCCATTTAGCTTGCTGCTTTGGTGGTAACAAGTGGTATTCAAGAACCACTGGTGTCACGAACATCTCTAATATTCACCTCTGGATGTTTGAACATCTTGTCACTGGGGGCCACGAGGGGATATGGTACACAGAGTGGCCCAACTGGATCCAGGAGTTTGCTGTGAGAGTGGACAAGTGTGAGGCCCCAGGGAGCTGCAGTCCACTCACATGTAACAAGACATGTTATTTTGGTACATGTGGGACTGATGGCAATTGCCAGTGTGCTAGTGGTTACTCTGGAAACAACTGTGAAACGAGTAAGTACATTTTGTGTTCTCCAACTATATGGCTATTCAAAGATCAAATTCAGTTTGAACACCTTCAGTCTCAAAATAAAATTATCAAGATTGTGCTGCTAAATTCTCCTTACTAGTCTCTGTAGTGGTTGGGAGAATTTTGCAGTTTATATTCTCATTACTACTACTAATAATAAATAATAAGTAAATTTCTATAGCGCTAAAACTATAAATATTCTAAATCACTGAGGTAAACTATAATAAATTATTATTAATATTACAATAAATGTAGTATTAAAGTGAAAATTATAAAAATGATTAGGTTTAAAATGATTACCAAACTACTAAGTAGACTTTTATGTATTTGACATTGTAAGGAGAAGATAGATGTTGATATTTGTCTTGGGCTGAAAGAGTTAAGTCTTCCTGAATTTATCATAAAATTTGTTGGGACAATTTAAATAGTAAATAAATGTATCAGCTGTATGTACTGTAGCTGATCAATTTAGTCTTTCTCAATATAGTTAACAAACTGTTTATTTACAAATTATGATTATCATAATATGGACTTTAATACCCTGCAATTTTTAAAATTGTTTGTGACATTTTTGCTTAAATATAAATATGAAGATTGCATTGGAATTCCATTGCCACATAACATTTCTTACATTTGATAGTAAAATCATTCTAACGTGTGTTCATGTAGATGACAGAAGTTGAACTAGGTCCATAACATGACTTTTGGAGGGTATATTATTTATTTTGTCCCTGAGTAGTGTCATATTTTGCAGCAAGCTCCTTAATGGAGCATGGGCTGCAAATGACATGTACACTACATGGGGCCGAAATAAGTAAATTTTCCAACAGTTTTTAAAGTTATGTTATTAGGCAATCATCATCAATACATAAAATAAATTTTTTTAACATATAGAAATTTTACAACAAAGTAATGCCTTATTTTTAAAGCGAGTACATATATTATCTACATGTAACATGGTACCATGTAAATGAATTTGCAACCTGCCACCTGTGTAATTTTCAAGAGGGCAGTTTTGAATTTGGCCACATATATATGGTATTGATGATGATCGATGCATATTTTAAGAAGTACATTGCATGAAATCAATTTCATCCAGACACATCTTGTCTGGATTGTTGCGGTATTAATTGGCTGCAAATGATTGAGAGACCCTAGAATAACAATTATTGGAGCACAGTGCAGTATCAAAACATCCATCACATGTGATCTGACCAAATATAATCACTTGTCCAACATTTATTAATAAATATAATTATTTAATATTCATTTCTAATACACTGCCCAATAGCACTTTACATCATGACAATAATATTATGTAAGCACAAGTTTGTAAACAATAATTAATATGAACTATATATATATAGCTACTAAGACAGGTATTCCAAATTTTAAAATATAACAAACACTAGGATCTATTCATGTCACTGGGACAAACAAGGTGACAGATCTGTACTTGGAAAAACAGTCCAGCAGTAAAATTCCAGTTTTATTAGGTACTGTAGAATTGATTGCTGGATTTCTTCAGTTTTTTGCACAAGGTTAATATTACTATCGTGATCACATCTATTTGATTCCAGGGCCATCCAAGCCAGAGTTTTACCCAAGCCTGAAATACCCACTCCTGCTATTCCCAGAAACCAATTTCGGAGGCACTCCAAAGAAGATTGCACCAGACAGTTATGGCTATTTTGCAAAAAATGATGAGAATGTGAGGAGCATGGAACACAAATCCTTTCGTGTCTATCCATCAAGAAAGATTACTTTCCAACAGAAGGATGAAAGCTCAACAGTTGAAAAGGAAGTGACACCAGGAACAGATGTTGACGACATTCAGGGCTACATGACAATGAATGAGGACATTGCCAATCCACTGTGGTACAACTATGAAAAATCCATCAAGTTGCAGTTTGCCATAAAGGTGGAGGATGCCCCAGCTTGTAAAAATTGTAGTGAAACAGGGGGGAGCTGCTATACAAAGAGCTGTGTGTGTCTTCCTGGCTACTCAGGTAGCAATTGTGAGACTGGACCGTAAGACATTGCACCAAAATTATTAGTAATTTTAGTTAATATTTCAATTTACCACATGTATTTTAAAACTATGTTGCAATATCAAAGTAGAAACATAGTCACTTTTAATCCAGGTGGATAACAAGAGCTGGTTCCCGACACTCCGCTCATTTTACTGAAGCAGTAACTAAACATAGTCCCCATATATTAGCAGCAACTTCTGGTTTGGGGTTGCAGCAACCCTCTTGAGAGTGGGCACTTGTCTACCAGCTGTTGTCTACATGTAAGGTGGATCATAACCTGAGCTGACCCTGACACTTGTACTCTAGTCATTTTACTGCAGCAGTAACTAAACATAGTCCCCATGCATGTATATTAGTAGCAACTTCTTCTCTAAAGTGGATGATAAATAGCTGGCCAGGAGCTAATCTCAGGCATGTCAGCTTTAGAGTTCACATCGCTTTCCAGAATGAACAAGTAAATTGGGGTGAGGTAACCATCAAGGTACATGTTTGTATATATACAAAGCTCAGTTTAGCAATAAGTGTGTCAGCCCTTCCTGATCCTAGTTATTGCATGTCATGTAAACCCCTTGGAAGGACACCATTCCAAAATGAAGTTACTATTAAATAAATATAACTATCGTTTTGAATATTTTAAGTTCTAAAGGCTGGCTTTCATTTTGGGAAGATCAGAATTAGATTGTGGGCATTATTTTTTATACTTATTTATACATTCTTGTCTGTATAATTTTTAAATAAAAACAATACCTTAGACCCTAGAATGTTTATATGGAATTTATTCATTCATGCATTGTCCATTTTGCACAGTTTTCTCAATGATCCTCGGAGCACTGTAAATATGGAAAATATGTTTTAATAATTATACAGTAATTATCCAACTTTAGTATCATAAACTTTGTCACATGCCTAATGCTCCAGGGCGACACAGTCTTGTAATTATGTTTGATATTCATTTCTGCTTTTATCTTACATTGTCCATGCCAAACCTTGTCCTCCGTTATTTTCCAAGAGTTACTTCCACCCTGGGTTTGTCACCTTATCTTGCTAGTTAAACTTGCATGCATTCATGGTCCCAAGAGCTTCATGTGCCAGCAAGGGGGGGGGGGGGAGCTGCTAAGCCTTAATCGAGGCTGGGCTTCTTCTGGTGTCAAGAAGGCCCCCCTCTTTAACTTTCTTATAATTATAGATGCCAGCAACACCTTAATTGGCAGTCTAATTAGCTAATCATAGTATATCTCTTGCCAATTAGTGATATTAACTAGTGTCACATGATATCATAATTCTGCAATCTTTGATTTTTTTGATGTCAGGCCATCACCTTTAGTTAATTGATTTGAAATTAATCACAAATGCCAGAAATGATCTTAAGGGACCTGCGACATCAAGAAATCAGTTGTTACTTTAGAAGGGAATTATAATAATGAAGATTCCCAGCGACCAACAGTCACCACAAGTAGATCAAATGTGATATTTCATATGTACTCGATCAAGACAATTTTTTTCTGTTGATGACATCATACATGTACATAGCCTAACATAAAACAATAATGAGGCCTTGCATGAACGTGGAAGCACAAAGTTGACTGCAACTTACACGTATTTCTAAAAAAATTGTAAACGTATGTTTTGCAATTTCTCACTTATGTCTGATGACGTCAGATTATGGTGTCATCAGGTGCATGTGGCAGTTTTCCACATTTTAAGAAAGAAAATGAAAAATATGAAAACATATTTTTCTTTGTATTTGCAAAATTAATGGTAAATTATAAAAAAATTTATTCAAATTGGAGTATTTGTTATGGAGTTATTATCTTTTGAAACAACCAGAAGTAAAAATTAACAAATCTCAATATCGTCCAATCAGAGCACGTGCTTGCATTCGATTAGTGATTCGAAGCACCATTTTCATAAAGATGGTGCAAATGTACACTCAACTTTCTAAGCAACCTTGGCGTTGCAGGTGACCCCTTGAGTCAGCTAAATCTATGCATTCAGTACAAAAAATGAAATAAATTACATTTTTGAAAAAAATGATCTTTTATCAACAAAAATGTGGTTGCTATGGTGATGGGAAGGCCTACATTGCTATGCCTGACCCAGCACATTGTCTGCAGATAAATTCAAGGAAAAGTCAGAAAATTTTGTAGTGCTAGCTCTTTTCATTTTGGAACTGCATTAGAAAATACCTTAGGGGGTGATTTGCCCACTGCTGCCCATCCTGGATAGGGTTAAAACTTATGGCCAGTTTCATGTCAAGCTAGATTGGTCAAGTGGAAATGGCGTGACCAATAACAGCCCCTGCAAGTAGAACTGCAGGTAGGGGTTCTGCAATCAGCTAATCAACCACTCAGGACTAGAAAATTCCTTGGTTTCAACAAGCTAAAAATCACCTGTTGCCAGGAAATTTTAGATTACAGAAACCCTGTGAAAAGGGGTTCGATTCCCACATCAACCCTAGACCTTTACAGTTTTTAAGACTTAGAATCCAACACATTAACCATGCCTCCTAAGTTTCATCTATTAAATTTCATTGACAAACAGTACTGTATAACAAAATAAATTGATCATAGACAGAAATTTTTATTTTTATGACACCTTGCTCAAACATAATTACATGTATACAGTTACATAATGTTTATTAACTGGTAACAAGGGCATGCAAAGATGACTAGAAAATAGGGCATGCAAATACTGTATAATTTATACGTATGTCTTTGGGTGGGATAACTCAGTTGTAAAAATGAGGGGGGGGGGGTGGTCAGGAAGTAGAGTCAACCCCTAAGCCTAAAAAAAATTAAATTTTTGCCAAATTTGACACGCTCAAAATAGCTTGGCTTCTTCTAGAAAAATATGGAATATCAACAAAGTGGGTGCCCTACAAAAATACCAAAATATAACAAAAAACCCAAAATATGCTTTTTATCACTTGGTGGCTTTATTTTCCACCTTTTATAAGTGACAAAGTACTGTATATATTCATGTATAGGCCACACCCTTTGACAGGCCACACCCCAAACTTTGAGACAATTTTTTGGGAAAAAAACTTTTGCCTGAAAATCTTTTAGGCAGGCAAGTAAACATCAAGAAATATGGTATCTATGACCTGTAATTGCTTGTACCCTTAGGTACATGTAGGTCACACCCCTAACTCTGGACCAGAAATCTTGTAAAAAAACACAGATATAACATGCAGTAGGCATTCATCACTCAGTTCTCTTTGCAAACAAAAGTAAAATTTCCAAAATGATATCCTCTACAAAAAATACTAACTAGACAAAACTGATATCCTAAAAATATACCAAAAAGCTGAAAATGGCAGCCCTAAACTTTCAGACCCCCCCATCATTTTTGGCCAAGAGCATCCCCCCAGGATGTACATGAATGCACTGACAAACCAACAGCAGCGTTGTTGCCACACAGAATAATAATTTTAAAGACACAGCAAAAACTACAAAAATGTTGATCATAAAAGCAATAGAACAGGCTGCTTGCTAACAAAAGATACTGGTACTCAAAAACTGTCAATCACTTCAGAAACAAGATTGTTCAACACACAGCAGACCGGCCAGCACAATCATGCCATGACAAGAACTGCTTACAACATCTGCTTGATCTAAATACTTTCCACAAAGGTGAAGGCCAGATAATAACTGATTAATTTTATCCTTCTCCACCAGCAACTCTACAGTATATTCTAGATAGCAGCAAAATATGGTGGCAGAGTGATCAATGGGTAATGATAGCAAGTGAGGGCTGATGATTGTGAATGATAGTGAACCAGCAAAGTAGCACTCACCCACACTTACACTATTTCTAGTGTGTATCGTATCTCGTATCCAGTCTCCCTTCTTTAATATCATAACCCTGGGTACGGGCCTAATTTGCTGCTAGAATAAAATTAATGACAAAGTTGCCAGTGAAATGGAGGAAGCTATAACTGATTTGTAGCTGTTTTTCTCATTTTCTGCAACTTCTGGCATGCTTCTATTATAGTTTATCAGACATGAATGGCCACTTCATGCTTAAAGACTCTCTGATCTAAAACATTCCTTGCTTTAAGTCGAATAATGTTGTAACTAAATGGCACCAATGAAAACACTTGTGCTCTCGGATTTTTAATAGAAGAAAAAGTTACAAATTAGACAGTAACAAGTAACAAACTTTCTCTGTTTCAAATACTTCTACTGTTTACAAGTATAATCGATCAACCGTTTTCAGCCTATTTTACTGGCTTGGACTGCAGTCCACGAAACATTGAAGAATGGCCTTGAACTCAGTTTCAACTTGTTATGATCTGATTACATGCTAGATCACTAATTTAGTTCTGTCAGCTAAAGCAAGGGCGCTATATTTCTCTTGGAGTCCCTCGGCTCCTGTCACTGCTACCCAGTCATTGTCACTGCTACCAGTCATTGTCACTACTGTGTGCATCATCATCATCTGAATATTCATCATCCGTACTGACGATATGAACTGTTATAATGTTCTTGGGTTTCATCTGTAGACAAAATAATGACAAAAATCAAGTATTTTATACCAGTCCTGTAGCAACTGTTTTCCTTCATTGTGTGATTCTGGAAAATATCCATACCCCCACCATTGAGGAAAATTGGAAAATTCCTGGGGGGAGGGGGGGAGGGCATTTTCAATTTCCTCCATGGTGGGGGTATGAATATTTTCTGGAATTGTACCACATTTTTTCACAACATGGATTGTAAAAACCCCACTTACATTTGTGATAGTTGTGGGTGTTGGTGAAAATCACTAGTGTGCAAAGCCAAGTCTTTACTTTAAACATAAATGTTGTATATAAATTTTTGTCCACCACACTGGACACAAAGTGTTGTTTTAATTATGAGAAACTAATATCAACTAAGTACTAAGCAAATTTGCTATTCACTAAAAGGTAAAACATAATTAAAATAAAAGTTACTTTATTTAATGTTGGTAATTCTGTTAGCCCTGAAAACTGGTATCAATGGAAGCTGATAGTGCACTTTACCCCCCGCACTCTGTCAGTGCTACGCCCACTCCTATACTGACTACTAACTACGGACCAAACTGCTCTTTTCTTGCTTTTTACTAGCATGGCTACAGTGGTACCCCACTTTTTGCCCTCATTTACTGAACAGCAACTTACATACCATGTCAGATTTTATCTTGTTCTTGGCATCCATTATTTTCAGTTCTTCCTCAGGGCGTCGTTTGTCTACAAATGAGATTAAATAAAAGATGACACTATTTTACATGTACAAAGCTTGCAAACAAAAAGCATGACATAGATAAACCAGAAAACCATATCAAAATACAGGGTTCATACAGCTTTTTGTATTTAAAATTCCAGACTTTTTCCAAACCAAATTTTTTAAATTTTACAGACTTGAAGAACTGCTGGTGCAAGCAAAGCAAGAAATACATTAGCAATCATTGTCAAATTCAAAGACAAAGACTAGAAGATAGGAATTAAACACAGAAAATCCAGACTTTTTCTGGACCTCAACTTTATTTTCCAGACTTTCCAATTCTGGAAAACAGTTCTTTGAATTTCAGACATTCCAGACTGAACCCTGGTGATTTTACAAGACAAACCCTGAAATATAATGGCAGTTCTATCATTAAGGAAAGAGGTCAATTAATTCTACAAGGACGCATGGACTTCTTCCACCAAATTTGAAATTTTTTGGGCTTATTTTCAGGGAGGGACTATTATCTGGGGGCTTAAAATCAGAAGTTTGCAGGATTTTGATGATAAACTCACCCGGGTATTCATTGAGGAACGTCGCTATGAGATTGTTGATCAAGTGATTCCGACTTGCACAGACAACCTTGTTGCGGCACTGTAACAAACAAAATTATAGGATATGTTTATTAATTAAACACCTTGCAGCTGGGACATTGATTTACATGTTTCATATACATTTGTCTGATGGCCAAATCCTGGGATTTAATCCTGTGGTGAACAGACTTTCTTGAAAGAGTGACAAATGTTTAAATATTTAAATCTCTCCCTGAAAATGGACTTTAGAGCAAGTCTAAGACAAAATATTTAGTACAATTATATAAACTTTATTGCTACAATATTTTTCTCTTCAAAATTCAAGGACTCATCAAGGATTTTTCAAGGCCTTTCGCAGAAATTGAAGGACTTCTCAAGGACTTATTGAAGTTTTGTGAAATTCAAGGACTTTTCAAGGCAACCCTCAAAATTCCACGACTTTTTAAGACTGTGCAAACCCTGTCAACTGAACTCAATACATGGTATGTTCTTGCAAGCTTCTTGCTCCAGTGAACCACCACCTCTTGAACACAACCACTCTCACTTATCAAACATTTCAGTTATCTAACACTTATCTGCAGTTTGGAGGCAACACCCATTTCTAAATGTAGTGTGACATGCATGTAGCGATGACAGAAGGTTTCACTGTCTAGTAACACAGCCCTCTGAATTTTATTATCTAAGCTTTAAGAGTACTTTCAAACAAACTATTTTCTAATCAATCGTGTAAACTGGTAAATAATCAATTGCCATATTAATACTATTAATCAATAATTCAAGTCTGGTACATAGTGAATTAGTGAGGATAAGTGGGCAGGGCATGAATTAAGGGCCTACAAATGATGAAAAGTAGGACAAAACTTGAGATTTGTAGGCCAAAAATGTAACAGCGTACAAATTTCAAATAAGAACTTACATTGAAACATTCTTAACTTCTAAAGCAAAACTGAAAATTTCATTCGCACCCTGGTGGGTAATACTGACCGTTGGACACTGACGAGACCGGTCCATCCACTGTGAGTAACAGGACGCACAGAAGGAGTGCATGCATGGCTGAAGACTGAAGAACACCTTTGTTACAACACAGCTTTCACAGAAATTTCTCCAGACTCAAATATGTGATAAATACAGTCTGTTATATTTCAAGAAATTCAGCAGCTTTTAAAGAACCATGATAAAATTATCATTTTCCAACCGTGTTATTGAACCTAAAACTATAAATATCTAGTCAACTCTAAGAAACATTTTATTTTTTGATTCACTCCAGCCTGGTGCCCACTGGTATCTCAGCTATACAGTACCAGTAATTAATGGCATGTACTTTATCATGGGAGATGTGGTGGACTAGTGGTTGGTGTGTCAGACGTAAGACCAAAAGGTTTAGGGTTCAATCCTGGCTGCTGGCCCTTGGGCAAGACATTTTATAAATGGGTACCTGGAAAATTGTTGGGGGCCAAACCTGACTAAATGCTGGGGATGACCCTGCGCAACGTCCAGACTAGCATCCCATCTACATGTAGGGGTGCTAAGTGTTGGCTCTGATAAGCCAAATGAATTTGGTTTCTTCAGTCCTAGATTGGAGCAGGGTTTAATTACCATACTACTTTATTATAGGAAATTACAGCACTACTAAATTAATGCCCCATTAAATTAACACAAATGAAATTAATGTGAATGGAGGCAAAATGGAAAGAATTTGCAGTAAAGAAAAAAATACTAATACTCAATAAAATTCACATTGATTTCATGGAGTGTTAATTCCCATAGTAACTGGAAGGTACAGGAATTTCCAGGGGGGTACTCAAACCAGTTTTGGGCAGGGATGTGCCACCCAAGCCACAAAATTCCGACGCCGTTCTACAGTGATTTCTCTGATTTTTGCTTGATTTTGATACTTCATTCTTGGGAAAATTTGATTTTCTGGGGTCCTAAAATGCCAAATTTCCAAAATCGCTACCCCTTTCTAGTGTGTAGCTCACATTTTTATGCCAAAAATGCAAAAAAAATGATACAGCCCCATTCTAGAGTAAAAGCCTCAAAAACCATATCCTGTTGGGTGGCACATACCTGTATAGCCAATGTATGGGAGTACCCCCCCCTAAGGAGGATTTCAAGCTAGTACTAAAAGCCTTTCACTAACTACTGATAGATGTAAACATACATGTACCCTGGCCCAGTAGCACAAAGAAATTGTTACCTGACACAATCATGGAAGATTTCCTGTAAACGACAAAAAAACATTGAATATACAGTCATATAATCATACACATGGTTGTAAGCCTGGGCTTAACACTAGCAAGCTCACAATGTGTGTACATAAAAGATACAAAAGCCAATAGATATAAATTTAGCCTATAAGTAAGTCCTTTTTTCTCCTACAATGCAGTCAGCTCTATATATCGTACAGGTATATAAAGAAATCAAATTGACTTTTTCATATCTTTATCTTGTACTTTCATCTTAAATATCACTTTAATGCTAACTGTGGGTGGTAAAACATTTTGTGTTCCAAGGTATGTGTAGTCATGTGGCAATTGAAGTTAAAGATGACTAGGTTTGTCTTTTTGCAGCCACACCCACCTGGCAGATGCTGCACAATAAAGTCTCTGACATTGACTCTGAAAATGTTGGACTGGGTTTGGCTTCTGTCACTGAGCCTGCAGTTTCAGCTTGTTTTGTTGCTCCTGTATCCAGTCTCTTGGGTTCTGGTGCATCAGAATGCTGGTACAGAAAACAGAAACCATATGTTGTAACCTACTAAGCTTGTTATGCTGTTATTAATGGCCTTCGTGTATTTAAAGTGTCAGAGGTCAGATGTCTGGTAATATCTTCCACATATGCCCAACTTGAACTTAAACTAATTGAAAGTGAGAATTTGTTAGAAATAATAATTTGAACATTTTTAACTGTTTTTTAGATGTACCAGCCCTGGTGTTGAGTCATGTGGTGTTACATGGTGTGGTATGGATGG
>JANVCK010292374.1:0-14331 GCA_026546655.1 Epizoanthus illoricatus
TGGTTACTTCCTCTTGGCACGAACAAAAGCGCATTCAGTCATTTTTTAATTTCAAAACCTCTTTATCCCCCACCCTCCCCCATTCAGAAGAACATAATCCACCAGTAGGTGGTCCTATTCAAGGCTTTTCTATCCTCTCACCTCACTCCATCTCTCCCCTCCCCTCTCTGGTCCCTCTTCAGGGCTTTTCTATCTTCTCCCCACCCTCTTCCATTCAGAAGAACATAATCCACAGGTGGCCCCTCTTCAAGGCTTTTCTATCTTCTCACTCCTCCTCCCCTCCCCTCTCCTCCCCTCCCCCTCCCATTCAAAAGAAATATTCCACATTCAAGTCGTCCCTCTTGGGTAATCTATACAATTACATGTACCTTCAAAGAATCTTTTGACGCTTTTCTTGGCATTGACGGTGATCTCTCTGTAACTGACAGCTTCTTTTCAGTCTGAAAATAATATGGAACACAGGTTTAGTGATTGTCTTGGAAACCCTTTCTTTAAAACTTAAAAGTGTTGTTACTTGACATCAGCAAATACACTGTCATTCTGATACAACTGAAATTTATTTTAAACCAGAATATATGAACACTCACTACTGTAACATGACTGTGTACCTGTCACTAAACTATTGTACTACTGTAGACTACAGTATTGATCAATAAGTGCTGAGTTTGATATTTTCTTTGCTGTGAGGCTAACGGCTTTAAAAATAATTTATGATCGTAACTCTCTTTTGTACTGACAAAGAGCTAACAACAAAAGGAAAGCTAAACATACACCTTTGCAGTGAACAACATGTATACAATTTAAGGTCTGGCTATTATTGACAGGCAGACAGACAGACAGACAGACTGTGAGTGTAACTAATGAGAGGCAGACAGACTAACTGAAAATGTAAAAATAGCCAGACAGACAGCTGCCCAGACAGATAGACTGACAAGTCACGAAAGAGATTGACAAACAGGCTAACTGAAACTTTGAAAATGTCTCTCAGTACATGTACATGTACATGTAGATGGATATAAAGACTGCAGACACATAGGACAGGCACATATATACATGTATATGATTACATGTTTGTACTTGTCCAAGTCTGCTGACAGTCATATATACCACATTTCCTCTATTAAGCTCCCTGGGGTTTTATCAGATTATTGGTGTTTTGCAGAGATGTGTTTATTAGAGGGGGCTTGATAGCGGGATGGGTAAATAGAGGAAATGTGGTAATCATCTACAGACAGACAGAGATCACAATGAGAAATTGTAAAACATAAACAGAAGGAATGACTGACTGAAGAGACAAATCTCATTGACTGAACTTTCAAGCCAAACTCTGTGTCAGGATTCCTACCTTCATCTTCGCACCAACTGCAAGGTTCTTCATGGAGGACGTCCCTGTGTCAAACTTGAATGGTTCCTGGTCATCATTTACTGGAGCTGATGGAACATTTAAAATAACCAAGCTTCTTAACATGACTACCAAATGAATATACAAATACTTAACCCTGTAAATGTAAAGTGTCTCTCAGATGTGAATATGATACCATCACTTCTCAGCACTCAGACCCGTCACACACTAACCAAGTTTTTGAACATTGGGAGACTACAGCTTTCTTATCAGGGTCAAAATTTTGTTGGATTGCAGCTCCTGCCAGGTATTATAAAATCTTGCTGATTTTTTTGTCAAAGTTCACTACATCCCCTCCCCCTCACCGTAGAAGATCTTGCACTAATTTCTGTGTTTGAGCAATTTACTGCAAATTGAATGCAATCTGTACATCTACATGTACAATTGCTTGCCTGTCAATTACAGTGTTTAAAATACAAACATTACACCCATACTAAGATCTCGAACAATAAATATTTTAAGAAGACTACATGGTTGTATATATATATATGTAGTTAACAATACACAACAGCTACAATATGTATACCATAAAAGAAAAGAATATAAAATAACCTGGTCTAGTTGAGTGATCAGACTCTGTAATACATAACAGATTGAAGTAATATTTTTAACATACAACTGATAAAATATTTCTTTGTCGACAACGTCAACAGAACGTCTTAAATTATAACTTAAACAAAACTTTTTAAATTGTCATGATCTACAATTACAATTATAACAAAAGCTAACTACATGGTTGTAGAAGACAATATATATAAAGTATACCTTTTTTAAACTTTTTTTGCATCCATTTTTTCTCGTGTTTTTTCATGCTTATTTGTTATCTTCTGGCAATTCTTCAAGGTACAGCTAGACCAACTTGGCAACAATTATGTAGAAAGTCAATGGAAATTAGTTTTCTCTAGTAAACATATTTCCATGTTAAACTGTCAATTTTGATGTCACAATGCAAAGCACAAAATGAGATTGCACAAGAAAATATTTTCTCAAAATTAACTGGGATTGAAACTATTATTTACATGTAAGTTTACATGTATATACACTGTCTGATTTGACAAAAAGGCTCAAATTTCTTACTATGAATCAAGTTTAGAGTGAACTGATGGTACTCGCTGAAATCTGGCACTTGCTAAAGAAAAGCCAATCAACAGTTCTCATATTTTAGTAATATGGAGTATTCTTGCTAAATAATGTATTACAATGCTTCATCTTTTTTTCCTTGATCCCCAAACAGCTTAATATGTCTTACCTGCTTGGCCTAAACACATCAATATTATTTACAATCAACCTTACAAAATTCATAATACAATTCCGTCTCATAGTTATTGTACAATTCTGATTAACTCTGCTGTACAAGCCTACAAATTCTGTTTAGTTTACATGACTGTATTGCATGGTTCTTATTTCAGTATAAACATGTCTTTTCCTGTTAGCAGGTGTTATTGATATTTAAGTTCTAATGAAGGAATAAAACTGTAAAAAACATTAAAAATTTACAAATTACAAAACCCAATTTGTGACCACAAGAATTTGCTTGGGACAAGTTAATAAATATTTGTGAAAAGGGATACAGTGAGGATGACAACTAACTGTACAGAAAAATATAATATTTCAATTATTTGCTGGTTACTGTGATTATTGTTTGAACACTTAGTGATTTTAATAAAAAAGAACCAAAATTCAACAGATAAGAATCTATTTGTCTAGCATTTTGTTCAAAACAATATTTTTCTTGTATTGCTAAATAGCTTTTAATGCCTAATGCATTTTTTAGAATAAATTGGATAAAAATTACATACTACATTTTTCAATGTGTCTTTTTCAATACATTTCATTTTCTTCATTACTAATTACCAATGATTAGTACAATTATTATATAAACTCATTCCTGGCTGGTTTCATTAATTTTCACCAAAGCATGACTGAGGGTCTACTATATGTATATACATGTATATTAAACAGTCAGGGACTTGACTGGGCAATAGGATTTTGTATAAAATTTAGTATTAGAATATGTTAGGCAAGCCAGGTAACCGAGATAAACAGAAGTATAAATCTACTTGCAACCTGCCTATTAATTAGGAAAACCCTGTTCAATGATATAAATTATCAGGACTGGTTATAAAATATTCATTTGTTTGATGCAACTTATGTGTATACTTTTACCTCTAAAATTGTGCTTCTGAAATCTTTGTGAAATGTCAGTGAAAAAATCAAAACTTGTAAGCTAGGCAGCAGGTCAAAATACACCCTCTGGAGGAACCTACTTAAGGGTAGGCCATGGGGGCTGCCCCCCCCCCACCCCTCACGCCCAGTCTGCTCTGGAGCTAAACCTCAACATTTAAAAAAATTATTCTTGAAGTCTCTAAACTAAATGGCAAAATCTAGAAGTGTATATTTTTTTGCACTTTCAGTTTCTGCATGAAAATAATACTAGGTCCCTTAGAACAACAGTAGGTGATTGAAACCAGAGGTACCATGTACTGACAGCTGTGTCTGATGAAACAGGTGGGTTCCTATCTGGGGCATGTATTTTGATTTGCTCCCTAATTCCAATGTGGCAGCCACTCACCTGTCTGCAGGTAGTACGGTTCTGATGATGGTCTGTCATATCAATCACTGTTGTCTTATAAATTATTTGCTATACACCCCCCTGATAGCTGACCACTCACCTGTCTGTGGATGGTTTGGCTGTTGGTCTGTCATATCACTCTCCAGTGAGTCATTATTGCTCTTAAACTTTGCCATCAGTGAGCTGTCAACTATAAAATATTTTAATATCAATCAAAAATACATTATAATTCTATATTAAAATTATGTTAAGGAGTTCTTATTTCTGTCAGTAAGGGGTAGATTTGGGGTGGAATTGAAAGGGACCTTCCCCCTCCTTTCCATAATTCCTGCATTCCCTAGCTCCTTTCTCTTCACCCTCTTTTATCATCACTGAGATTTATGTTGCCAGAAGTTTGCATACCCAAAAAATCACAGATTTTGGAGAAGTTTGGTCTGCTCTCATGCAAGTACACTGGTATGGGCTGCCGGCTGGTCATGTGCCTGCCAGAATCTGGCAGGTAAAAAAGATTAGGCAACAGGGAAGGGTAGCAATTATTGTTGATGTGATAACTTTTCAGGGCAAAATAAATTACTCAAATGAAGAACATCTCATATTTTATCCTGTACTGGATCTGTCCCGCTATTTTGAAAAACAACAAATCTCAATGATTTCACCACCACTGTGTTATGTTTGTCAGAGGGGTGCCATGTGACCAGCCTATACCATGATACTGGCATGAGGAAGGCCGCATATGAAAGTACCCTGGGAACAAGGTTGATTTTTGAATGAGTCTCCAAGTCTCGATCTTGTAGGTTGTTGCCTCATGGTCACTTACTGTCTGGAGTCTTGGACTTGTACTTTGAAACACATATGTTGGCAAGTCTTAGATATTATCAGTCAATACCCCTAAAGCCTGCCACACACTTATCCACCTATGTGGTATTTTCATTGCTTACATTCAAAATCGTATATGACTGCCTGTCGATCATGTGATTTTAAATGCAAACGATGAAAATCACACAGTCACACAAGTGTGAGGCAGGCCTAATTTAACATTATGTACTATCTTACAACTTGCTTGACCACTACTTGACTTTCTGCCAGATCTTGCTATATCACATGTTTATTTCAATTAAATGAGAAAATGCTTCTTTTTACAGTGTACGCTTAGGGTCCATCACAACAAATTTAAAAACATCTAAACAATTAAAACTGATAATGAACAATTCAATTACTTCAGCTTTGAAAGAACCCCACGACTGACAAAAATTGAATTGAGTGTTTCCTTAATAAAATATGTAATATGTATATTATATGTATATTATATGGACCGAACAACGCATATTTGCATCAGACTAGAGACTGAATTATAACAATAAAATATTCAACTATACAAGAGTTTGTCTTGACAGGTGGTTGGCAATGATGTCTCAATATTCAATATTCAATAACTACAGTCCATTAATTTCAAGAACGAAATTTGCAACAACATTGCTTCGTTTTAACTGTGTCAACATAGCATAAAAGGACTCTATTTCAAAACAATATTGAATGTGAGGTCTGTCTGTTACAGCTACAGCACGATACGAAACCACGCACCACCTATGGATGTCACTAAAATCTCGAAGTCAACAAGCTTAACATAAATCCACATCTCTGATATCGATCAGGTCTGAAAAACATGTATCCTTGCAAGTGATCTATGTTACAAATACTCGTAGAAGTGCAAAAATACTTTTTAAGATTTTAGTACTGAAGTGAAACAACACTAACAGACTTGGCCCTTGGAATTAAAATTGGATGTTAAAGGCCAATGAAAACAAAAACATTGCATATGGGAAAAAGTTTTACCTAATGAAAATGAGCGAAACTTTCGGCCCAATTTCCCTGCCGATCTCCCTCGCTTTGGGTCGCTTTCTCTTCGGGTCAAATCTGGCTCCGACATGGTTTTGCAGGTTAAAGAATCCTAGTCATTCACTGATGTCCCACTAAAAGCATCTCTAATTTCCTGACACCAAGAATTTCCGAAGACGCCACGGAAATACGAAAATGGGTTTAGAAAGAGAAAACAAACGCTTTGTCCCATAATGTTTATATGGGAACCTCCCCCCAGGAAACTAACCACCGACTTGGGGTCACAAATAATTTATCGCTTGAATGTCACACTGGTAGAACAGTTGAATATTTGTGTTAAGGAGCGAAGAAAATCACTCTGTGTCTTCGAGGGGAATTGTAAACAATCTGACGATGATGACAGGTGAAAAATTTATACTAAAACTAACCAAATCGGTGATTTCAATAAAATAGTACTAATATTAATTCCAGTCTTTCAATTTTACAGTTATAAACAAATCATTTAAAATTTCTTTGAATACTTTAAAATGGGTGACTTCCAAATAATTATTCACGTAATCTACGGTTATAGAGTTTACGTGCAAATCCACTGCAAAGCCAAAGTCCTTGTTTTCCGCATGACTCTGGCACTGATTCATCGCGCCGGTAGTGGCGCGGTCAACCATATCTGCATCAGTTCGTCAACAAAGGGAATTTTGAAGCGATTTTATCATTTTCCTCCTCAAATAAATTAGTTTTCCCTCGTAACACTTCTTGAGGCTAGCAAAAACAAAAAGTAAGTATTATTTGTGTTTCCTAAACGAAATAAGATTTAGTTCGTTCGGCTGCATCGATTTGGCAAACAGTTAGGTTAGGTAAATTTATTATGTCTCGTATCCAGATTGAGTAAAATCACCGCAAAATCTGTAAATCGTAGAGTACTGACATGTGGAAAGCATTATCTTTCATAATGTTTATCAAACTCAAAGCTCATTTCATCGGTTTTTCACTCAAGTACCCTTGCCATGGTTTTGTTTACGGTCAACGCGGCTTGGCCGACGGTCAACTTTGGTCAAATCTGCAGACTCTCTCATTCACAAACCACATAATTACAATCAATGAGTTACATAAATTGCCAAAGTACCTTTATCTTCACTTCTTCGAGTGCTCATCTCTCTAACTCGTCGCTGTGAGGTAGCGATCTCTTCAAAACCTCTTCAGCATCGCTGCTCCCCGGCTGATCCAATATGGCGGCCGTGTCACTCGTTAATAAGTTTAATATTTGTATCAGCCGATCGCTGCCGAACTAACGCAATCGGAATAATTAAAATAAACTAACTTTACAATCTGAAAATCTACACCTAGAATTTCATAAGATACTAAAGACAATTCAGATGCAAAACAACTGCTAAAAACGAAAACACAAATCTGTAAAAGCTTTCGTCCGTCAGCTGCAGAAGACGAACTGGACACGACCGGAAGTGGTTAGGCAATGAAAACCGCTGACGGAGAATCACGCCACCTTAGAATGTTATACTTCCGGTTTGAGACTGTCACTTGTCACCCAATGATCAACAGTTCGAAGTGACTTTGTTTACCTGCTTTTTAGTGACGTAAACATCAGCAGACAAGAGGAGAGTAATAACTAATAACGAAATGTGGAAACATTTCATGCACTCTTCATAATCGTGAAACTGGATCGGATCGCAGAAAGATGACGCTTTTGTCGGTTTTGAATATTATTTACTCAGTATTAAATTTGCATTTGGTACAGATTACCTCGAGCTCCATTGTTGTCGTGGTATGTCTCGATGTCCGAGGCAGATTCATCGCTTTGTGTGCAGTCCTCCTGAACAGCAATAAACAATTTTAAAACTGAATCAATTCACACTTTTTACTAAGGTATAAAGCCCCACAAAAAACATCGAAGCATGTGCGCAAACACAACTTCTTAACAAGTTCTTCAGTTCATTACACATGATTGGTGATTTCAAAAGCTTACTTCACAAGGGTCTTCCATGTCGTGGTTTGGGTCTCCGAAGTCGAAAGGTGACTGGACGCCGGGAAAGAACGTCGGGCTGGGGAAAGAACCGTGGTCGTCAGACGCCATAATGCCAAGATGTTCGCCTCTCTGACGGCGGATACGGTGTACGTAATTAGAGTGGCAGGGACTAACAACAAAATATTTGAAAGTGTAATGCAGTATTTTTTTCATAAATTTCCATATTCAAATCGTACAGTGTATTATTATCTTATTGACTGTATTGTTCACTTGGGACAGAAAAGACAATGGCATGCGAACACTCTCTGTGTGTGCGAGGGAAAAGCGAACAAGCATCATATTCAACAGCAATCGACACCCACCGTATATAAAACAATACATTCTCTTTCACCCCACTCCCACCCTACCCCTAGCCTGCGTAGCAAGTGCAAAGGGGAGGGGAGGAGGGAGGTGAGAAAGAAAAAAACTTGCGCTTGCTACGCACGCTACCCTACCCTGTACCACGATTGAGAATGAGATACAAAACGGTGAAATACTCCGACATAAATTAATAAAAATTAGAATGCCACATAACGGCAACAACAACATTAATAACAACGACAGCAACAACAAGATTTTTGTTTTTTACTATTTAAAAGACTTACAAGTTAAATTCAAATTAGGTTTCGTGGCCAGATATGCGAGATAGCAGTGAATTACTATTCCTGGGGACTGAAGCGTGGGGGTGGGGGTGGGGGTGAAGGGTGCATGCTGAATCCAATACAAGCTCCATGTCAGCCATTTGGAGATAAAAGGCATGGACTGTCATAATTACAAATGTTGCCCTTTGAAATTGAACATCCTTACAGAAGCACCAAGCGTGAACGCTTTTTAAAAACTGGTCCTGCAAGGTTCGACGAGAATCCTCGTCACTGCCATATAGGGAGTTCGCCCCCCGGGAAGTCTTCTTCCGGACTTGACCCTCGCGTTTTTCTCTCAGATCACATTTCGAGGGTTTCAACTACTCAAGTCTGGGTTAACCGTCAACCGTCAAAAAAGGTTTATTTTTTTACCGTCAAACCTGGTTCAATATATGAACACGGCTTAAAATTTTAACCTTCAACCATCACAAAGCAACTTTTTTTAGCCGTCAATCGTCAAAGGACTTCCCCACTGATACCCTCCATTTCGTCCCAAAAATCTTGTTTTCACTTTTAGTTCGGCAGTCGCGCGCATGTCGAACTGTGTTTCTTCTTACATTATATGGACAAATCGCCGTCAATAGAACCCCGTACAGTGATATACCGAGACACTCTTGAAATCAAAGGGAGTTATTCCCGCTGAGAATTACAAGCCGTCTGCTGTTTTGGAGGCCAAGATTACGGGTCGCTTTGGTTATTGGCGTGCCAAAATCTGATGATAGTGTATTGAAGAAATAATCACGCGCGCCTGCCCACTTCACACCCAGACACATTATTTTATAGACGACAGCATGTTTGTCCAGAGAGCGCTTGCCGCAATTTTTGTAAGCTAGAAGTAAAAATTGGCCTTCGATGACCATTTTGTTGCCCCCAGTTGCGAAGTTAAGCGTTACGCAGGTCCGACACAGCAAAGCACGTGTTATTGCCACACCCACTTCCTTCACCAGACACAGTACAGCTGTTAACGCATGGTACCATCCCCATCAACCAATTTAGGCCACCTACTTTTATTCTGCGGGCATTCAGTGTCAATTTGACAATTTTAATTCACTAATGTTTTTTTCTAAGGCAAAACTAGCAGTGAAGTTATCTCTAGATTTTGCCGTTTACTGGTTTTAAAGCTATTCAAAAACAAAAAAAATCTTATTGACATTTTAATAGCTTGGCCACCCCGAAATGGATACCTCGAGAAGACATGTGTAGGTTTGGCCTGCACTGTCACACCGGCGGCCGTTTGCACGAGAAAACCTTCTGCCCCTCATTATAGCCGAACTTCGTAAACTACTGAAGATTTTGAGTTTTGCGTTCTTTTTGTATTTCTATTGAGTACGTACAGCTACTGAACCCGCTGTTTCCTGTAGCAAGCTTTCTTCGTGCTAACTTCAAGTACTGTCTCTTATTTTCTCCATTGATTTTGATACCGACTTTGAGGATATTCAGTTTTTCGGGGTCCAAAAAGCGTCAATTTACTACCGCTTTTTAAAGTAGCTAAAAATTTTAAGTCAACTGAATGCAATATGTACAATCGCATATCCCTTTTCAGAGTAAAAGCCTCAAAAACCTGATCCCACTGGGTGGCACACACTCTATAGCTAATGCTCACAAGTGTGAATATCAGATGATACGTAACTAACGGAGCAAAGAACGTTTTTTCTCTCCCGGGAAACTAAACTATATGATATAAAAATATACAAGAAAAACTCAATTTTTGTGTCCTTGTTCTTTGATGTTATTCATACAGGTCTGTGACGTAATCAGATCTAAACTTCGATATTTGATTGTTCGAAACTGCCATCAAATGATACATATCACAGTAATCAGTTCGCCGAGTAGAATCAGATAAAGCAATAAAATAAATATAGCTAACCGGTTGAATATTCGTTTATTGAATATTTGCATTCCCATATAAATATTCTATGTTGCCTTGACAACATGGTGGAAGAATAATTTGTTTTGTGCCATGTCAAACATCTTAGTACACTGTGGTTGCTAGAACACAACTCGTTTCTTCCTGTCCATTCAATGGGGCGGGTTTACGTTTCTATTCTGTCGTAACAAGACAGTGATCTGAGTTTTGGACCCAAGTTGGGTACCCCAAACAAATATCAAATACAATTAATTTCATAATCAAGGCCAGTCCAGCCTCGTCCTCAGTCCTCATCCTATCTTTGTTCGCGCGGTCTGCTATAATCGGAGACTGAGCACTAGCTCCCTGCGCCTCACCGAATGCCGGGAAGTTGAATGGGAACCAATCTAGGTTCTGGACTTCAACAAAGTGTTATTTTGATTGGAAAATAACACATTTTCGTAAACATCTTAGCTGCTTTGCTCGTATTTGGCAGCGTTTTGTTATAATTAGTTTGTAGTGACAATTCTTTAAATAAAGACCCTTTGCAACCCAAGATCCTTTGCGAGCGCTTGTTATTGTTTACATCTCATGTTACTTGCTTATTGCAGTGAGTCTCTGTCCCAGCCTACATGAGGTTTTATACTCTTATTTATTGGAGTAGGAAACAGAATGGCCTTACAATCTATATTAGAACACTTAGAAGTCTATGTGACAAAACATGATTTTCAATTCAATTCTAAACTAATTGGACCCCAGGAGTTTAAATTATACTCGAAAAGCATCTAGGGTGCAAATGAATCTTTAACTGTGACGCAAACGTATTAATATCTTGACAATGTCAATCAAACAATAAGAAACAGAAAATAACAGAGGTCACGTGCATACGTACGAAATCACGTGTCGTGTAGACAGTAACGCTAACGCATGCGCAGCACATCGTCACAAAAACGTGTACACTTCACTCGACGACATTGTCGTAAGTGCGTCAAATGTTGTCAATGGTAAAATACCCAGTTTAATTAACGTAAAACAGCTGTCTTTTCATTTTAGTAACTCCGCAAATTGTTCATCATTCCCTAATTAAACGCAAACCAAATTAGTGCTTGTTCCGCTGAATTAGTATTACTACTTAAACTGATTTCTGGAAATTGTCAACTCTATAAATTAAGAAATAGATCATATCAAACCATTCTACTCTTGAAGAATTGCAAAATAAATGGCACTGTTGTAGGGTTTGGTCACCTGGTTCAGTAGTTAGGGACAATTTTGGTTTTATCAAAATTGACTTGACCAGCACAAGGGTTAGTAATGATGTAACTTGTTTGGGTACTCCGTGGTGTTCTAGGGACTTTTTGCAGTGAAAGGAGCAAAGACGACTCTAGCTCCGGATCGTGAAATTTAAATTCCTTGTGTTTTCCTTTACCTTGTAGACAATATGTTTTCGGTGTGTTGCTTTTCGGACGAAGAAGTTTTGAATACATTTTCACGTGCAGTATCGCAGTTGTGTAATTAAGCAGGTGTTTCGCGCCGTACTCAGTGCTGATGTCGCTCTCCTAGTTGCCTAAAGTCTCTTTACTTTTCAATTCGACTCACAACTGAACACAAAACCTACTTCAAACCAATTTTCCATATATGACGTAACACGGCCCAAATAGTACGTAAAGAGAGAACACGCTCTATTCTTTTGAAATGTGAGCGTATTGTTTGCTACGGTTCGCGAGGTGACACGTCGCATATAGAACCAGACTGGCATGGAGAAGTTACGCAGTAGTAAGCGATTCTCTGGATTGACTGCAAGTGCTTGAACTATCTTTGAGATTATAGTTCTGTGCCGACCCAGTTCTTCGGCTTGCTTTTTGGCCCTGTAAGGACTGGGTCCTACAAACGGACGGCGGTGGTATCCAGGAGTTTGGTGTACTTTGCAATGTCTTTATCAAAGTTTACAACAGTGAGAGTGCTCGAGATATCTTCTTTTCGTATATCAATTTCTATACTCGTTTCAGTCTTTCTCTAAGTTTCGACTCGTGGGGACTGGCACGAATACACGGCTTGTTCTTGTTTATTCCCTGCAGTAGACGTACAAGGTCACACGCACGAGACTCGGTCAACAACCACCAATTCTCTTTCTACTCCATAACTCTCTCCCAGTCTCCCCAGCGCGAGGTTTGACAGTGAAAGTGTATTATGCTCAAGTCTTTGTTGCCATGGGCGCAACCGCTGCACAGGAGATCTGAGGGTACCGGATTTGTTCCTAAACTCAATAAATTTTTCTATTGCTTCTCTATTTTCAGGAGCAGTGTCCTCTTTGTCGGTATTTGTAGACGTTGTGTCGTCGCTTAGAGTTACTTCGTCAACTACTTGGTCCTTCATGAAGAAAATGATGAGAGACAGCGTGCACGTACCAATCGCCATAGCGCCTCCCGCCACGTAAAATGCGTTTTGGTACGAACCCGTGAACTCGAAAATAAAACCTAGGAGAAAGATTGCACCGTTTAGGCTTGGTCAGCTTAACATAGAGGCGCTATGCGCTCCTTGTGTGACTGTCTGTCTGTCCACTGTTTACCTATCTGTGTGTCTCTTTGTTTGTCTGCCTATATGTCTTTTTGTCTGCCTGTCTGTCCGTCTCAGTGTCGGTCTATTTTTGCATTTTGTTTATTTACCACATACAGTTATTTACGATATTACTTCCCTGACTCTCGAACAAACCAACAAACTAACCTACAAACAATAACATTAATTTTTCTACACATCAGATCGAACTGCAATCCTTATTGATATTATTGTTGTTGCTGTTGTTACTATTTTTATTATTATTATTGTTATTATTATTATCATTATTAATCAACAATTAATTAATTAATTAGCTAACCTGCCAGTGGTGGTCCGAATATCATTGGCAATGATATTACGCCATACAACATGCCCAACGCCTGCGGTAGCTTGTTTGATCCCACAATATCGCAGGTCATAATCGCGATTAACAGAACAAAACAGCCGTCAAAAACACCGAACGCTGAGGCGTAGAGAATGACTCCAACCAGACCTTTGGCGAGCGGACAGAGCGTGGTAGTAACAGCCATCATGAGGAAACAAGTCTGAGGAAAGTAGGTTCATATGAGCAACAAGTATGGTTGAACATGGAACACAAGGCACAGAATGACAGACAAGAGAAAGCGGACAGGACGGACCACAGAGGGAGAGGGAGACAAGCAGACACATTGCGAAACAGATAGAAGTAGCGCGATAAATAGATAGACTGACTGACTGACTGACAGAGACAGACAGACAGACAGAGGCAAACAGACCGATAGACAGACATATACACAAACAAACAAACAATAAACAAACTCACAGAGAGACAGACAAACAGCCGGACAAGAAGGTACAGACATACAGACATAAAGACGAACAGACAGAAAAAGATAAGAAAAAAAAAGAAACTGAGAGAAGTTGGAAATATGTAATTATTTAGCATTGTTTAGCCAAGTACACAGCACTGTGGGAACTGCCAGAAGATTTGAATACATTACCTGCAGTACGTAGAACCGATTGATTCTTGGATGATTGAGAAATAAACCAAAGAGGAGGCGAGAGATAGTGGAGGCGATGGACAGGTAGCCAATGAGAAGCGAGGCGTCTGTGTCGGACACGCCCAGGGTCATAGCGTGATTGGGCTGCAACGGAGATGAAATCCAAATGTCAGCCCCTTAACTCACTCGAAAACCAAAAATCGTTTCAAGGCATACAAATAGAACATATATTTACTCGTAAACACACACACACATACCTGCGCACGGACACACACACACATACCTGCGCACGGACACACACACACATACCTGCGCACGGACACACACACATACCTGCGCACGGACACACACACACACACGCGCACGCACGCACGCAAGCACACACGCACGCACACATACATACGTACATACATACATACATACATATACATACATACATACATACATACATACATACATACATACATACATACATACATAC
>JANVCK010292485.1:0-14329 GCA_026546655.1 Epizoanthus illoricatus
CAGCTGATTTCTTGGTAAAGAAAAGAGCTTCAGCTCCGGGCTCCAACAGATTTTTAGACTTTTAGGCTAAGACTAAAATACTGTTGCAGTAAAAAAATACAGTACAACTGGAGCAATAAATTCCCTGTATAGCTTTACCCTGAATATTGAATCTTAATTGCCTCTCTCATTCAGTTTGCCGACTTGCTTTACAAACAAAATATCCCAAGTTTGCAACTGAGGGATTCACAGCTCTATACACAAGGTGAGCTTACGGTGCGTGCCTGTAGACTAGCTAGCTGGTGTTAATTGGGTACAATATTGAAATTTTCAATCAATTTTCAATTTTGGCATTGATATAATTACATTTATGTACGTAGAACACTAGTCAGTGGCAAAAATAATTTTTGTTGGCTTATAGCAACAACAAAATCTTTGGAAATATTTGAGTGCAAAATAATAATTATTTATTAACTGAACTTTTAATCCAGGTTTTGATAAATGATTTTCACTGGGTTTAGGGAGATGAAACAAAGGCTAATTTTTCCTGATAATTATACATGGCATTCCCAATGTCACAAAGAATCATGCAACGTCATATTTCTTGACAGTTTCTAAGGCGTGTTGTTCATACATGTTTGCAGGCCTCCAGTTATATATGTGAGTGCAGCATCAGATCACGGTCTAAGGGATCACCTCTGTACACAGGTTTGTGCCAAGACAGTTGTTGCTCCATTTCTTTTCTACTTGTAGTTTGGATTGCAATACATAATTGTATACTACATGTATGAGGAGGGAGGGCGGGATATTTTCGTGGCACATGTTTAGCTATTACATGTATTTGTGAAATATTGTGAGTCATGATTACAGTGTATTATATGAGAGTTGTGAAGAGAAAAGAGAAGAAATTGAAGCTTATTTACGAACCATGATTTGCCGGACTGATTTATTTTAGGGAATGATGATTCAGTAATGTTTATTTTCTTTGACCTGATTAAACTCAACTAACTTCCTTCACAATGCTTCCCTTTATTTCACTTTGTGCATCGACTAACTTCCAGTCCCTCATTGTTGGTCCAGAGCTCATAAGCTATTTGATTCTTTGTGATTCATGAAAAGCAAAATAATTTGCCATGATCTCTTGACAAGACCCCCTCCTTGCCCCTCTCTCATACAGTGTATGTGATCATGCATATTTCTCCATAGCACTTTATTATTAAACATGCAATTGCTATTGTTATGCAAATATCTGCTGTTGATATATGTTAATTTATGATATCATTATACTAATTTCCACTCCTGCAGCATTTTTTGCTGTGGCAAGAACCCTGACATGTACATGTACGTTTTGTTAGGTTTGTGAGTCATACTGTTTGGTTAGACTTTGTGTGTTGTTTTTCCCTTTCTTATACCTAATTGCATGGAGATGGAGTACATGTAACACAAAGAGCATGTGGTGATCACACGATAATTACTGGTACATCATTTCTTACTTGTTAGTTATTTCACCCTTTCAGCTCAGCAGTTTATCAGTATCTATCTTCTCTTTGCAATAAAATTCATTTATAATTTGTTTGATATTAATGAGAATAAAGGAATTGATCAGAAACAGCAAATTTTCTTTTGTGACTGTTTACGAAATTGTTCCAACCCCTTTTTATTTGTAAGAAGTGCATGTGCTATGGAGACCAGTATGGAACTATTTGCAACACAGCAATTTGAGGCTAAAATAGTTAAATGAAAGTAGTTCTGAATGCCATTCACACCTTTTCTTTCCTTCCCTCCTCCCCCCTTCCCCCTCTTCCCTGTAGCTTGGTTTATCCCAGTCTAGTATATGTACATGCAGGGATACCATTCACCATTTCTTTTCCTCTCTCCCCTGTAGCTTGGTTTAACCCAGTCTAGTATATGTACATGCAGGAGTACCATTCACTGTTTCCTTTCCTCTCCCCTGTAGCTTGGTTTACCCCAGTCTAGTATATGTAGGGTTCCCTGCAACACAGTGTTTGGCTCTCCACACATTATGGTAAGTGGAATAGTAAAGGGCATGCAGTGTGCTGTTTATTGTCTTTCTGGGTTACCAATTCACTCATTTTATAACATAATTTATTTATTAGTTTATATTGTATGTATGGGTTGCCATTACCATATTTATCCAGTATTTGATTAAATGCCAGGTCCTGAATAGACACTGGGTTCAAATAAATAATAGAAAAGCAAGGATGTAGTTTAATGCCATATACATGTCATCATGATTTTATTGAGCTACAGAGGCCTTTTGACATTTAGGCCATAATTATCATCGTACATGATGAGTGTTATTGCAGGCTATAAAAGTATATTAATTTCAAATAAACACTGGGTCAAGAAGGCCAAGTTTTTATAGAAGTTGGGGGTAGTTGATGGAGTAACTGCGGTACCTGCACACCATGAAACTCAAACAGTTTATCCAAGAAAGCCAATTCATACCAGTATAATTTGTGATTCTGGATCAACATACATTTTTACATCAGTGTGGAATTTACATGGACATGCCCTCATTAACCTAAATCAGGGGCCAGTTGCATCACAGGCAGCCCAAGCTGAGTTGATCAAATGATTAGACTTTAGTATGTCAGTAAATATCATTTTCCTGAAATTGTTGAAATTTGGTGTAAATGACACAAATAAAGCTTGCTTACCTTAGTTGTTGTTTCCCTGTGTCTTGTATACAGTACTTTTTTGGGCCATTAGAAGTGATTTAGATGTGATAATTTTTTCATTTTGGAGTTCATACTAAAGTCTTATAAATCGACTCAAACACCCTAATCGCACAATCAACCAAGATGAAGCTTGGGTTGCCTGTGGTTGCATATGATGTTGTGTTGGACGTTTGCTTTTTTACTTCAATGGCACTGTTGCATAGGATTCTACAATGCCTAACATCTGACGTTAGCTTAATGTTGGGTGCCCAATATTATTTTATGCAACCAGCCTTAGATGTGTCTCTGGCAACACAGTTGTATTGTCAAGCATGACTTTATAATGTACTGTATGTATACTTAATAATAGTAAGTCAAAATTATTATGCAGGAATTTCTATACCCAAGGTTCAGCATTTTTGTAAGGTCACTCGTCTCATAATTTCTTGTTAATAAAAAAGTAAAATAAAATAATTAAACAATTATTCCATGCACTCACACTTGCGAGGTGGTTATAGTTGCACTGTGCCTCTTTGGCTATCTAACATCATACATGTATATATCCAATGCATATTAATAGAATAATTGTTAAATAATGTTTGTTTAAAATAGCACACAACAACAACTAACAACAACAACAACAATGAAATTCTTTTATTTAATTTGTCATAATAGGCAGTGACAGAGCCAACATACATGTACAGACAAACTAGGCCAATGCCTCATCTAAAATTTGCCATTAGGTACAAGATTTACTGGCAAATAATGTATTAAATGAGTTTTTTTTGTCAAAAGTGTTCTCAAAAAAGGGTGGTAACGGTTTTTTCGTGGGGAGTGATAAATTTGTGCTTTTTATTTCCGTGAAATGTGACATGGTCAATTTTTCCCTCATGACTTGTGATTGAGTAATTCTCATGAAGTGTGATTTCCCGTTTTTATTTTGTGTGAAACATGATTTAGGTCTTTATTTTCCCAGTGAAATGTGATTTTGCCCGTATTTCATATGTCCCAAAGTTGTTTCCATCCATGATTTGTGAATTTTACCTGTAAATCATGAAATGACCATTTTATTTTCTGTGAAACATGATCAGGGAACCCCCCCCCCTTTACCACCCTCTCAAAATGCAGGAGATGCCATTTCCAAGAACCTGAATTTTTAAAATTTTCTTAATTTTCTTGGGGCAAGGGGGACTGTCCTCTCAGACTTCCTTGGCGTTAGCTGACCTTCAACTGGTGCTTGTTAATCAGATTGAATTAACAAACTGGAAAAAATAATACAAAATAATAACTTCAGTATTACAACTTGTTACAAGTACAAGTTTATATGAAATTGTCAACAAGTTAATTATTGTTACTATTAAAATAGTATTGTACTATATTGTATTAGTTTTGCACTAGTATTGCATTAATATATTTTTGCCAATTTATCAATAGAGCGAACATGCCATTAAAACACGACATCAAAGTTAAGTTAAGTTGACAATGGATAATAATAACGTACACAAAAACTAAATGACAAAGATGAAGTTGAAGAGACAAGCAGTTTTCAAAGTAGGTTTAATTTCAAAATTTTATTATTTGAAGGGAAAAATGTTTCACAGTGTTGGACCATGGTATCATCCACATTAGACTAAAAGTACTATTAGTATTTGATTATACAAGTATACACAATGCCACAAAGAAAATTGACAGCTTCAACTTTGTTTACCAGTGAAGGAATTATTTATTACCAGACATTAAAGTTTGTATATTTCTCAGATGTTAAGTAATCACTTGTTGTTTGTTGGTGTTAAAGGATGTTGCAGCATTTGAAAGATTATTCAGTGATGATGTTTCTTGTGGGAAAACTCCATTACTCTTAGTAGCTTACGCTGGTAAGTGAAACCATGGGAATGCCCACAGCCCTGTGGCGGGTACTCCCTTAAATAACCTATAGGGTAGATGTACAACACAACAGAGTATTATTTGTTTAACATGAAGTTATGATGTATGTCAACCTTAACAGATGCCAGATTTAGTTTTACAATGAAGGTTTCAAAATAAATTAATCCATCCTGATAGGTTTAATAAGTACTATTTTCTCATCTTCAACTCATCCTTGAAAATATCTAGCACCTAATGGGATCAGTGAACATAATGATCTCATTTTCATGATTTCAGTAGATTTTTCTTACCCAATGTAAAATGTTTTAACCAATGGCATATAAATTGTTTCAAAAGTTCTGTGATCTACATAATGATAAATAATTATAATTTATTATCTAAATTATTTTTCTTTGATGAAGGGCTAAGTACAACACTTGAAATGTTAGCTAAAATCATCCATCCTTATGAGTAAAAACGTACCATTTGATATCCACTTTTATTAGTAAATGAATCTCGGTACTTGCCACTGACCTATGGTCTATGTAGGGGGCTTAATAGAAAGGGGGCTAAATGAACCTTTTATGGTAGTTGTACTGACAACATTTGTGACAACCATTGTATCACCATCTTTAAAATGTTGAGTGTTACCAAAGTTTATCTCTGTCGCTCAGGTACTCCCCTTGCTGGACACACTGATAATTTGGGAAGACTACGGGAGCTGTGTACTCAAAGTGGCCTCTGGCTGCATATTGAAGGGTAAGAACAGAATATCTGACGTATTTTAGGTTAGATGCCATTTTTTGTGTTTGTATGCTGACTCCACTTCTGTTTCCAGCCAGGAAAGGAGACACTGACAGTTGAACATTGTACATGTACTTCAATCTTCTACTTTACATGCATGCCATACTCATCAGAGCATTCTGCAGTTTCTGTTATGTTGTACATGTACTGAATATCCATAATTTGTCGAGTTCTGATTCTGCTATGAATTCATACATGTTGTTTTCAGATTGAGCATGAGCAATAAGTGACCTTATGCCTCTTTTTTTTCCAAGTTATTCCATGCATGCACTTGCTGTCTTCATAGCAACTCCATACAACAACTCCATGACAATGCATGACGTGCTTGCTTGCATATTATCTACTTATCTGCATAGTGACACACCTTGTTCATGGTGAAATCGTAATGTGTATGTCTGTGTAGTGTAGTGTGGTGTACACGGTTGTGTACAGTAAGTTGTCGCATATACATGTCAGGCACAGATCCAGCACTGAATTCTGAATTATACTGCACTGCAGTGACTAGGGGATCTGGGGCCATGCCCCCTTCCCCCATCCCCCCTGGGGGAAATTTTGAAATTCTGGGGAGGCTGAAACGCGACTTCCGACACTTTCTTAGAAAATTCTGACTGTTGTACAGGTGTAAGTGTGTGACACACTGGATCCATGCCTGTATGTCCACAATGATGCATATGCCTGGAGTGTGTAGTGTAGTGTAATGCAGGTTGTTGTGTTAACTGACTGTGTCTTCCCTTACAGGGATTCTCTAGCAACTGTTGCTTTACATACAATTCCACCATCACTAAAAGTAGGTGAACATGATCTTTCTTTTTTATTTGCATGTTTAGCCTGTATTTTTCACAACTTCCTATTCTTGTATTTATTTACTTTGCCTGAAGTACATACATGTGTTGGAATAATAATAACGTTATAACTAGTTTTTATCTTGGATTAGCTGAGTTTGATTGTTAATCTTTGAAAGTATTTTGGAGACAGTTTACATGTAATACATGGTGCCCAAGATACTGTACATGTAAAGTAAATCTGAGTATTTTGATGTATTAGGTTGCATTAATTTTGTCTGGGAATGCACGGAAATGGGAATAAGAAGAGTTCACAAACAGGCACTTACAAGTCTTATTCCAGTTTTTCTCAGTGTGGGATGATCGCAAATTTGAACATAGAAACCTGAAATAGAGAGAAATGATGTGTTTTCTTCCAAGTACGCCATTGTGTGATCTTTAAACTACTGCTTATACTTGTACTTACAAGCCTTTGCCATGTTCTCACTATTTCAACAGGTTGCCCCCTCAAGTGACAGCATGACATTGAATTTAAGCAGATGGTTTGGTTTACCTGGAGTACCATTCTGTGTATCCTTTACTTTAAGTTCGCTCTGGCTAAATTCTCCACTTTAACAAAGAAGGCAAATACTACATTAGTTTCAAGTTGAATCTCACTAACTTGATAAGCGGATTCCACTCCTACATGTAGTTACATGTAGACTTCATACCAAGCATTATCTTCCCTTACCTTTCATGTAATATTTAGTAGGGAATCACCGGATGCCACAGCTTGAATTGTTAACAAAAATTTATGTCTAGTCATGCTATACAATAGTTCAAACCTTCACTCCTACCCTTCTTCATACCAAACATTAATATTATGAAAAGGTCTTATGCTAAGCATCAATTTCTTTAACTCAGACCTTAGACCTTCTTTAGAGCAAAAGATCCCATGTTAGCAGATGCAGCTGGATTAAACAAACCTGCTGTTCCTGAGCGACTGTCTGTGCTTCCCCTCTGGATATCGCTCCAACATATTGGTAAGTATCCATACCATCCATACCCTTTCTGCCAGTGATTACCTGATGCTTTAACCGCATCCCGGTTAGCTCAGTTGGTAGAGGATCAGTCTCACATGCAGGAGGTTGTGGGTTCAAACCCTGGCCGGACCAACACTCAGGGTCATAAAATAACTGAGGAGAAGGTGCTGCCTTTGCTCTAACATCTGCAAATGGTTAGACCTTCACGTCTTCTCGGATAAGGACGTTAAACTGTAGGCCCTCGCAGACCTTTGTCAATTGGGTTGCAAAACCTGTCAAGACTCTACGTCCACCTCAGAGTGGGTTAAACTTAAAGCAATAAACTAACTAAACTAAAGTAATTCCTATAAAGATAATTTGGCTAGAAGGCTAAACATTTACCTTCTCCAAAAACCACCGCTCACTGCCATGACCTCATCGTGCTTCCTGGAGTGTGATGATTTTTTTAAAAGGGGGGTTAATTAAAATAGAACAGTGACTTGCAGGGCCTGTAGGACCGAGTTTTTAGAGGGTATATGATATATGTACATGTATATATATGTAGTATCACATTCCCAATACTTTGCTTGCCTACTACTACCCTGGGACTTTACATTGATAGGTGCATCATTCTTATATTTTATATGTGAGGCAATCCGTAGAACTGCTCACCCCGATTGAAACAAATTGGGTTTTTGTGTGAACATGAATTAACTGGGACACTGTGATACACAAGTTCCCTTGATGTGAAGTGAAATACATGTCGTACTAATTCTCTATGACATTTCTTCATTTTAGGTTTAGATAGAATGAGAGAATTAGTACTGACAACTGTTCAACTGGTAAGTCCCTTTCACGTATATGCAGTATCTAGTGTTTTCAAATGGACTTGTAAGACTTGTCAAGATAACTTCAGAAGTTTGAGATGTTATATCTTTCATGATGGGATTTATTTGTTTGTCAGACAAGTTCAGATTTATACTAACAAGCCAAAATGGAAAGACAAGATGCTTTTTTAAAGATATATCTGTACTGCCATTATCTTCTGCAAAAGAAAATTAATAGCAAATACAGTAGACACATTTGTAGACAGAAATTAACAAGAATATGAGTAAATGTATTGCTGCAACTTATATGACTTCCGGACTAGACATGAAACGTTGTTATGTGTTATTGAACACCTTGGTATTGTCAAGTGTTGCTGCATTTTCGCGGGTTTCCCGAATATTTATAATATAGAGACAAAGCAAATGGGTAATTCAAGTTTTGAACCAGTTAGATCAATTTAAATATCAAACTGTTTGTCAAACATGATTAGTATAAACGTGGTTAGAGTCTAGGCAGAACCGGTGGTATTAGTTACAAAAGAAATACTAATATAACCCTGCAAGGTTTTGGTAATTACTATTGAGAGTAATAATTTTGAAGTCCTCAATGTCCGAGTCCTGCATACTTGCAAATTAGAGTTTCAATTGCCAATGAAGAACAACTAGAAAAATTCCCTTTTGTTTTGCAGTCCCAACAGCTCTGCTTTGGTTTAGATAGCATGTCTAGTATCAAGAGAATTGTAAGTATGAGATACATTTGCCACTATAGCTGTGGTAGATAAAGCGTATACCAGTAACAGTACTTTACCATGGTCATTACGAATGGATGATGTCTAGTTCCTCAGTGATATTTCGTGCCTTTGCTGTATGCTGTTCGTTTATTCCAGGGAAAATCTATTGTTTTTTGGAAACGTTAGAGAATCAGACCACGATTTCTTTGAGTATATTCTTCCAACGTTTTCATGTACCTGATCATTGTAACAAGACACTGTTAGAAAAAACATTTTTGATCCATGGGTTGAGGAATAGAGCTCAAAATGTTGCTGCTAACTAAAGTAAACTTTGCTTTTGCTGTTTGTTTGTTTAGGTTCAGTCACACTATATGTCACCAGTGGTGGTGTTTCGGTACAGAGCAAAACCAACCAGACTTCCAGCTAAGCAGAGTAGTCGCAGTAGTGGTGATGATGATGATGACGACGACGACCAAGGTAAGATAAACCAGTAACTTCCAGGATTGTTTTAAGGGCTAACGTTTGACAAAATAAAAACAAAGAGGGGTAATGTGCAGTTCTTGGCCAGTTGGTGGCTATGATCGAACACCAGCCAGGTTGGATCAGTGTGGAGTGTAGTCGGTGTGTGCGTTTATATGAATCTGCTGAGCATCACTGGCTAGACATATAAAATAAATAAAATAAATAAATAAATGCACGTTATTTATTGAGGGTAACACATTTACACAAAGTAATCTTCCATGTGGCCCTCACCACAATACCGGGATCACTACCCTACTCTTTTCGAGAAGTGTGTGGGTTCTTTTAAGTCCCCTAGGCAGATAGTGTTTCAGGAGAATAGACCAACGGCTTAACGTCCCTGTCCACGGACAGTGTGGCGAAGGAAGGTCGCACAAATGTTCAACCCTTGGCAAGGCCGGGGATTGAACCCGGGACCTTCTGGTTGGGGGTCAGAGATCTTACCGACTGAGCCAACCACGCTCACAGTCAAATATCAGTCAGCAGTGTAGAATCTAATGTGATATGCATTTCTTGATAAGCGAGACAAAATGCACATGTACATACAGGATATCACCTTCAGGTTTTTGTATTAAATGGGGTAACAACAGCAATGAGAAGTTCTAAATGGTCACAAATTGCACAACGTATATTATCCGAAGCTATAATTAATCATACTGTCCAAGAACCGTTGCTAGCTCACATTTCTGTTATTACATATACTATTTTCAGATGGCCAGGACCTGTCAGGCTCTTCCACACCTGAACCAGGGGATGTACCAGCTTCAGTGAGAGATGCCCTCAACAAAAGGGTTAGTATTTGAGATGGTTTAACGGCTGAAGGTAGAGGTGGACTCTCACATTATCGTCAAGTCATCCATCCTTCTTTAGGTTGATGGTTCTCTTGAGGTGCATTTGTAGAGGGAGGGTGTACGGCGGAACCCCACGATGCAACCACCTCGTTATAGCAGCCACTTTTCTTGGCCCAAACAAACTTTCAGTCATTTTCTTAATGCCCAGGCGCCAAGTTATGTTAAGACTCAGTGCCCAAGCTCTAAGTACGGGCACCAGTCTATATGAGGCTAAAGAATCTCGCAAATATTATTACAGCAATTGGATTTATTGAGCCAGCAATTCGCAGGACATATGCAGATGTGCCACCAACAAGAACCTAGTAAATAACCCAGCTCCCCATGCAAGTTTCCATAGCCCAGTCGGTAGACCATGTAAATGGTAATCAGAGGGTCATGGTTCAATTCCCGTCAGTGACTCGGATCTTCTAATGTACTAATGACTGCATCAAACTCAAACAAGCCGAAATTTATTTTCATGGATACACAACATTTCCTTTGTTACTCTATTTCTCAGCTTGCTCTTCACCTCGCGGAACTGGTTCCAAGTGTTGCATTACATGTGATAGACATACCCAGAGAAGGCTGCTGTTTAAGATTTAATCCATTACGCTCTGCCAGAGGTAAGCTAACTGACTGAGCTGACTTTACCATTAACGAGACAACGTACAACTAAGTTTGTGTATAAACTTTGCAAACTGATCCCCAAGAGTGCAGGCTATGCGCATTCAGATGAATTATGTTCCAAAATAACCACTGGATATATCAAGATATTTTGACTATCTGATGTTGGTGGAAACTTGTATGAATAGAAAAGAATAACATAAAGGAAGGACTAAGGCAACATACTGGACACGATAATATTGTAATGAAAGTTTGCTATTTTGTCAAATATGATTAAAGAGCTTCCTTCAATACTTATGGAGAAACATAAATAGTACATTTTATGAACTGTAAAAAGAGGGCAGGATACAAACCATTGTCACTGGTCACATGCATCTGCATAATGTGTGGATGGTGCAGACTATAAAATATCTACACTTGTTGATACAGAACGCAACGAATGTGCTCTCGTGTACTGCACTAGCAAGAATAATGCAAGTGAGAAACTTCCTACTGGCAAAACAATTGTTTCTTGGAATTATCACTAACACTTTTTCTATTCAGAGCCCTGTGAAGTAATTCTATCACTACACCATCATTGTCTAGCCTGAGTTTCAGAGTAACAAAAGAAAGTGTCCGAGAATCAGGCTAATGATTTTCCAGAATACTATTTATTTCATCTCGAAAGAAAACTAAAATACTTTCCTGCACAACTCAGAACACATATCTTGTTATAGTTGTTGTAATAACACTAAACTAATATATTTTTATTTCAACAGCTTGTGGCACAACTAAGGGGAATATAGAAACGTTCTGTGCTAACTTGAAAGATCAGATTGTAAGTGAACTTTAAAATCCATAAGTAACTAGCCTTTCCACAAACAGAAGGGGTCCGAGAGTATAAGATACTTTTTATGCATTTATTGGATACTATTGCCCAATAACTTTGAAACATCCAAACAGTAATTTCTTTTTTTTGTATTAAAGATGTGTGAATATGCCACAATTCCTCATTTTTACCATTATTCTAAAAATAATTAAAGAAGATGTGTGATTGTATAGGAGTCCACTTACAATGTAATCAGATCCTAACTTTGCAAAGGAAGAAAGCACAGAAGGGCCAGGTCAAAACACATGCCCTCCAATGAGACTAACTTTTGGGGAGGTTGAGTGGAGTAAGTTTGTAAGTTACCACTGCTGGTGGAATAAGTGAGTCCCTATAAATTTCATTTTCACTTCTTTCCAAAAAGGATCCATCATAAGTATTGATTAACATGAATTAAGCAGCTACAACTGTTTTGAGTTATGTTTCATTGGCACTTCGTACAAATTGACAATCACAGATAGTTTGATTCATTGTAGTAAGATATTTTTTCTTCAAGATCATATTATTGTATTTTCAAGAATATGGCCAGAAATGGTTTTAACTGGGATTCAATATATTCAAATAGAAAAAAATAATCAAATAGGAAGACATAACCAAGAGTGATTTAGTCATAGTAAACGAAACAACAATATTCTATGAATAATGATCATACCAACCTTGGTTTGTGAACCCCAAATAAAGGCAAATATTTGCTGATGTAATAAGGTTTATCAACAAAGCTTCTGTAAACACCTTTGAATGTTCGAACAAAGAAACCTTTGTTTCACGAACCCAGCCACCGACTGCCAGATTTATGACTTGCTTATTGAAATCAAGTTTGATGATTCGTAATCTACTTTCATCTGCCCTATCCTGTTCTATTCTGCGTTCTAGAAATTTTAATCAAACTGAGTTGCTTATTTGACGACATTTGGTTATGTGCGTCAGTGTTTTGTTCTAACAGTGCCTTTTTAATAGTATTACATTTGGTATTCCGTAGGAAAGGTTGGATTCTAGTCTGATTGCAAGAGATGCACTGCAGTCAGCTCTTGAAGATAGGAACCATATCCAGTCAGTAGAGACCAATGACAAGGCAACTGTTGGAGCCCTTGTGTAGGTTCCCATTGCGTTTTATGACTCTTCTGTTTGGTGGTCACACTGTTGATTAACATATTGTTCATTGGGTGCGCATTTCCATTTCCTTCTAATCTCTGTGCCCTTCACAGTTCACAGTCACTGTAAATGAACAATTTTACAATAGTTTACCGCGGTACATGTATGTACAGTATGGTCATGTACCTCATGAAATCCACGAGAACTTTAGTACATATGCAGGAAAAAATAATACCATGACAAAATATCTAAAATTAGTTTTTGCAGCAATATGCTAAACAGTGTCGTCAAGATGAGAGAAATATACTGGAGTAATCTACATGTATCCTTGTACGCCCTCTTATCACCAACAGCAATCAGTTAATCAGAAAGCGATAACCTCATCAGTTGCTGTAAAAATCCAGATTCGAATCATTTCAATTGTCATTACTCTTCTTCTCCATCTCGATCTTCATTCCCATTCCAATTTTTTATATAGGTAGTCTATCATTGTAGCACTTCCAAACTGTACTTCGTGGATGGTGATATACATGATACATGTACGGTATATAGGTATTTAGGTTAGTTGTCACTGTAGCTCTTCCAAGCAGATTGTAGTGTGTGGTTGTTTAGATTTTGCATTGCTACATGAATATAGGTTTACTAACACTGTAATAACTTCCAAACATTTGGTAAATTGCAGTTTTTTGTTACCTTTGTGTTTTAACACAGGTGCATTCCCCAGTATTGGCCAAAGAAAACAACCGAAGGGTTAAGTGAAGCCAAGAAACAAGAGATAAATGGTCTTAACTCTGACATTCTAGCAAAAATATCTGAAGAACAGCCAGGAGTGTTTAGTGCAGGGATGACAGAGAATGGATTGGTCTGCATTAAGATTGAAGAAGTAAGTGATGAATGTATATCCTGGGATTAATAATACATGTACATACGTTGGTATAGTATATGTAGACATGAGGGTGTGTGAATAGCTGATGTTTAGAGCGATAGCCCTTGACCAACGTAAGAGAGGAGTAAGACTAACGCATCCACTGTCTGTGCAAAATGTGTACCACATTAACTATCAGTTTATCATAAATCCTAGTATAACGTTCTCACAAACACGGAAAAAACTGGTTACACAAATACGAGCCTTCCTGGATTTAGAGTCTGTGAAAACAGCATTATACAAACTAATCACTTTTCAGTCTGTAACTGTTGACATCTTCTAACTTCTAACTAGTATTCTTTCTGCAGCAGTGTTAACTATTTTATGTAATGTTTGAGTTTATTTATTACATTTGTAAGTTACTAATTTGTTTTTGTAATTAAGCACTTGTTCACCATTTCACTAATTTGTATTTTGCACCATTTATTTTCGACCCACTGACTGAAGAAGCCAGGCCCAGAAGGGCCCGCGAGTCCTATTGTCTGTTCTCCTGCTGCCTTCCATCTGCAGCAAATATCATAATTACAAAAACAAGATATAAAATAAATAAGGATTCGTACGGGTCATGGCAAACCTGGAAAATCATGGAATTTTCCAGGCCTGGAAAGGCATGGAATTTTAGTTTCGGTAATGGAAGTTGAAGTGTAGAAACGAAATGAAGTTTAGTGTACAAACTAAAATATTTGTCTGGTCAGTTAGGGTTTCTATGTATAAACACATCGACGTTCGAGTACAATGAAAAATGCTTTATTTCTCAAAGTACCACTGGTTTTTCTTGTTGAATTTGCTTACCGCGCTAGTGCGCT
>JANVCK010292596.1:0-14312 GCA_026546655.1 Epizoanthus illoricatus
TTATTTCAGTGTCAATGTGTTTAGCTGTACAACTAATGATTGAGGACACTTAAATACAATGAAAGAAATGAAAGATAATTACATGATATGTTCTGTCTAAAATGGTGTAAAATCACAATCACAATGGCGAACATCTAATAACCTCGTAAAATCGCCAAAATCTATAAGAGTTACGTCGTAAGTAACAGCTTGGTGGGCTGCCGCAAATCCCGAAATCACTCCCACAGACTATCACAATTTCTTTAGTTGTGAATCCCTTCTGCTCATGCACGTGCAACTTACCTAAAGTAAATCAACCTATCTCTATATGTCAGCTACTTATTTTCAGCTAACCATCTTTATGATTCACTACATCAAAAATTAATCTCAAAATCTGAATGAGACGGCTTGTAAATAAGCCTATGTGTTTCAAAAGCCGACTCGCCACAGCTACCAGTGTTCTCAGTTGAACCCGTAACAATTCAAATAAAGTAGATGTTATAGCTGTAAATTGAAAAACTGTCACAAGGAGTTGAGTGAATGTTACAGTTGTTACGGGTGAAACTCGCAATGTTATGACTGTTAGAAAAGTTACTGAGAACCCTTGCTACAATTTAGTTTTATTTTGTTAAAAAAGTGTAAATAAGTGTGGTAAAATAAACTGTAAATGAACATGAAAGCAACTAGTTCTGGAAGCAGCAGCACATCCTGATAATCTGTATTATGCATTTTGATGCTATCTCGATGTTCATTGGTTACAAACACATTGTTAATTCCAGATAGCGCTAAATCGTTACGTCATATCTACAGACAATAGTTTTATGCATGTAGAAATGACGTCATTTCCGCAAACAATAGTGCACAGCTGTCATTGAAGTTGTTTACAAACGTGTCATTGTGAGTTTGAATTTGCTGTGTCGTAAAACTACTATCTTTGTGAGCGCTCCTGCACTTGTAATTGCAAAAATCATAATAAAACAATTATCGGATTCGGTTTTCGCATAATAGCAAATTATCAAGTGCTTTGTTTGTATTGTCCGCCTTAAACGTCGGCTTCGGCAGATAAGGCGAACGTCGGCCTTGATAATTCTCGTTATCATAATAATAAGAAGAAGAACAATCATGCTCAACCTCATCCACTAATAGTTAATTGGCTGGCTGTTAGGGTTTGTGTGGGTACCCAAGGAATACAAAATGGCGCTGGAGGTAACGGAAACACGGTCGCATGTCCAAAGATAAATGAAAGTGGGTTTACTGTGGAAACAATTTACCATGCAATTATGTGAGAGCATCTAGTACTTCCCAAAGGAGGAAGGGAGGCACAAGGAAAGTCAGGAAAGGCGTTTGGACAAGCAAGTGAAGCCGTACGAATGTCTCTGCAAGAAATTATACCGTGTCCTGAGTTATTTAACCAAGCTTCAAAACTCATATTCATTCACTTTGGCTTATGCGTGCTCAGTTTGGGAATCACACATGTGCGGTTTCACACTTGACTGACTTGAACCGTTCTCCGCACAGGATTTTCCTTGGAGCTGGCTATGACTCACTGACGAGTCCTAACAAGAACGAAACAGCCGTCCAAGTCTGCCCCTTGGGAAAACCACTGAGCCTATGAGTTGCTCTCTAAAGTACGGTTTATCTGTACGCCTTTGAGCTTCAAAAACTCATATTCATTCACTTTGGCTTATTTAATAACCAAGCCCATTGTTCATCGTTCATTTGTTCTTAAAAAATTACAAGCGTATAACTCGTTAATATCGATTTGCACTCGATTTTGCACGCGTGGCAACGTCGGTGTGACATCTATTTAAACACGCTTGCAAACAGTTGAGCAGTTATCCCTAACAATTTTCCATGGTTATATTCTAAGCAATGGAACCAACGCATTTGCTATGGAAATATATCGCGTCATTCATCTATAGACGTCACAAGAAACGCAATCAGTTTCGCAGTACGGAAATACACCCACATAACGATCTCAGACATCAAAGACCCCCTTCTTGATAAACTGAGTTTCTATGAGAACGTTCTCGCTAAAGCATACCGTGTGCATATCGCACTACATGCACACTGTATAAATTGGACCGAAATCCCCGTATGAAATAACACTTTCAGGGCTTGACTGAAATAAGCGCTATAACTACTATAGCATAAATGCTAGTGAAAATTCCAGGGATTAATTATTTTACTAGTACTATAAAGTAGATAGTTTCTCAGGAGCTGTGTATCACTTCCACTCATAATCGTGCATGTGCACTGCCAAAGCTTATAAGAATTGAGTGCCATTGAGAGATGGAAGAGGGGGGAATGCTCTGAAATCATCTTCAGCTTAGTGAACCCAGACGTTTACATATTATGAAGATAGTGCCTTAGATGTAGAATTCATGACAATACATGTAAACTATGTATATAACATATAGTTATTACCAATATTGTTGAGAATTTAGGGAGATTTTGCTAGTAAGAGTTTATCCACGAGCAATTGTTTTTCCAATACCGACTTTAAATCCTGTAAATTGTAAATTTCAAGGTCTTCAGTTTGGTAAAAGGCCACTACAAGAAACCCTTAAAATATCCGAGATCTGCACGACGCTGCAACGTGCTTCCACAAATCAAAACCGCCCCAAAACGTCACACAACACAATTTATTCGTGGCATTGACAGTAGACTTTGCGGCGGCGTGGTTAAATGTACTTTAGATTTAATTTATCACTGTCGTATTAATCAAACACGGTATCACGAAAAATTTTGGAAAAAGTCCAAGAGAAAGCGGGGACATTTTCAGAGAGTAGAAAGCAGAATATAGCCTTATAGGTGAGCTCGTATCCATAGAAAATGGCCGTTGCAAAATATTCCAAATAATATTTCAGCTTTGGTTTCTCTGATCAACAGAGAACGCTTCCTTAGGTGATTATTTGTTTGGGCATTATGTTACAGAAACAAAGAACTTATTAGTCCACTCGTCCTTTTCTTTTCACTAAATTGTATATTCACTCCCTCGCTCACTGATTTGTCTTTTTAGACCAATAATACTAATATCACCGCTTGAATTGATTATCTGCATGTTCTTTGTTCATGGGCATGTATTCATTCATTTACTCATTCATTCATTCATTCATTCATTCATTCATTCATCCATTCACTCACTCACTCACTCATTTATTCATTCATTTATTCATTCATTCATTCACTGATTCACTTACTGATTCATTCATTCATTCATTCATTCACTGACTCACTGATTCATTCATTCATTCATTCATTCATTCATTCATTCACTCACTCACTCACTCACTCACTCACTCACTCACTCACTCACTCACTCATTCATTCGCTCCGCATTCATACATTCAGTCAGTCAGTCAGTCAGTCAGTCATTTAGTCATTCAGTACCTCGCTACTTTCTTTTTTTTTTGTTTCCTCTCTTCGTACATGATTACTACGCATTCCGCTTTTTTCTGTGCAATAACTATCTGATGTAAGGATGCCAGACTTAGATTAGCTAATTACAGTTATTTCAGGTACCCCATACTCTTTTTTTGTCATATTCTCTTTATATTGTTATATCATCAACCTGTAACTATATTTACGAGTATAAATAAACTGTTGTTGTTGTTGTTGTTGTCCTTATCTGTCACTCATTTTTCCATGATTCATTCAGCCATTATCATTTCTTTCTCATTCTCTGAAAGCCGCTCAAAAACGATTGCATGCGCACAGTAAACGAGAATGCTTTAATCTCCACGCACAATAATTTGCATTGAATTATAGATAACTGAGGCTTATCGCCTCGGATACACAACTGACTTACCCATTTTCGTGGCCTCCCTCGCGGTCTTTTTGGTCCTGTTACGACGGGTTTGGGCTGAACGGGAGAAAAGGCGTGCACTGAATTAGATCTTATTATGACTGATATTGCTCAATAGCTTTGTTAGACGGGCATTTCTAAAGGTTAAATTGGCTTGGTGCGTAACAGAGGAAAGGCCAAGGTACTTGATATATTTACTGTCAAGCGAAGCGAAGTGTCATGCAAGCATCATAAAATAAGAAGAGTAACTGCATTAACATCTACGACTACAACAAGATAACAGAAACACTAGCAGTAATGGAAAGGTATTAACAGTACGGTTAGTACACTAACAATAACAATAACAATAACAACAACAACAACAACAACAACAGCTACAGCAACTGACTGGAACAATCTCTCTGACTCAGTCATTCACTCACTCAAGGTCTCTTTCCTCTTTTAAAGTTGCTGTATCCGATCATTTTTGCTAAATGTAATATTTTTATAAGTTAATTTTGTCCCCACTTTGTTTTATTTACTAACTTATCTTTACCAATTTACTCATGTAACATTTTCATGAATTATAATTTAAGCACCGCCTTGGTTGCAAAACAAATGCAGCATCACCAAGCGATAAACAGACACAGAATGGAACAACGAAAGACAACAACTGCAAGTGCGAGAACAAGAACAAAAACAAGGAAGTCTAAAGATAAGGCAGAAGATGCAAAATGAATTCACGAAATGTCTAAAACTAGCGTTAAATAGTTCGACTCAAATATTACTTTACTTTGAACAATTTCAACAAGGCTTGAATACTGTTGTAAAAGAGATACCCTGAATTGACTCAGTGGTGATTCCAGCTAGTGGTGAAAGTATTAGCAAGACCTCAGAACACAAACAGTACAGTAGTGGCAACATATTATTAGTAGTATCAGAAACCGCAGTGACATCAAAGCAAGTGCAACTTCAGCTAACAGAAATTGAGGAACAAAACACTAGCGAAAAGATAGAAGATGAGAAAGTTAAGGAATAAAAGAAGTATCTTAAATTCTTCGGCTTTATACATGGCCTTGCTCAAATATCATATTTTACTTTGTACACCATTAACTGACAAAGCCAGGGACACTTATGAAATAGACTCCTCTATCAAAAGAGATTAATTGGAATTCTAAGGTGAAACGCTGTGCTTCAGGATCAACATCTACAGTATACAGCAAGACCGAAACGAAACACAAATACTATACTACAAGAGTATTAACAGCAGAAACCACAATAACAAAAAAGGCAACTTCCACCGCGAACAACAATAGCACTGACAACAATGAAGGAACATACGAATACAACAAATGCCTGAGGATAACAAAAACTGAAGAAAACATTCAAATATTATTTTACTTTGTAAACTACTAAACAAGCTAGGGGTACTGTTGTAAGAGAGTTCCTCTGTATAAACTATGCCCGGCAATGGAGAAAGTATGCCTCAAACATTGTATATATAGTATGAAAGCCTGCCAGTCGATCGTCTGCAGTACGTTCATAACAATATTTAGGTCAAGAAAGAACACGGGAACAGTATTCATACAGTTTATGCCATTTTAACTGGAGTCGTCGACACATATGTAAGTTAACTTGAATGAGCTGAGTTCGTCCAACCACGATTTCTGTACAATAGTCAACATAGACCAATAGCAAAAAAAGCACTTAGTAACTGCCTCAATTCCGCTTCGATTTGTACTAAACTATCATGATACTGAACAACTCCTGAACGACAGATAGTTCGTCAATCAGTAGCCAAACGTTTTACACTGTACTTTAACAGTAATTATCCGGCATTTTTATTGACAATGTGGTTTTCTTGTGTACATAAAATATTCGTCTATTTCCGTAAGGACATGTTCTTGAAAGAGCTATATATATGGCGGATACAGCGCAATCTGACTGCATTGCTTGAACTTGTTTACTCTTCTCTGAAAATATTTGTTTTTTGAACGCAATCTCACAATTGCATCTATGTAATTTACTGCTGAATTATTTACAATTTGTAATCACATTTTCCATACTTCGTGGCCGGGAAATTGTATAAGTCTCCTATCGCAAGAACCGAGTGACAACAAAGATCGTCAAGAAGAAGGTATGGACACGTTGCAGGTCAGTCTTTTCTGGTTCAAAAGTTGGCTTAGCAGTAGGAACTTTTTAGTCTCCAGTTGTAAGAAATGAGTAACACTAAACACTTATACTCTTCAAGAGATGTAAAATGACTGGTCATGTTATGGGTTTTTATCAACTGGTTCAAAAGTTTTAAAAGCTTGGTGTGAACTTTCAACTCTTCAAATGTCAAAGAAACAAGTAAGGCTGAACATATTACTCTTTGAGTTCAAGAGACGTAAACTAAATGGTAATATTATGGGTCTTTTCCAACTTGTTAGAATTTAGGATGCTTCTACATTCTGCTCGTATCAAGAATAACTTCAACAACGAACGTCTTAATATTAACTTGATGCTATGCTTGTACAAATTATGAACTTTTGTCGAATCATGATCAGTGGTCCAAATATTCATGCCAAATATGCGGACTGTAATAATATGCGAATTTTCATGATAGTATAAACATCGGCGTACTATACTTGGGTTTTGGTCGAAGGCAGCTGCAGTAAGAACAGACTAAACAGCGCACTTTCTAGGACAATAAAGCACAGCATGCTTTCTATAGAGGAGACTTCCTTAGTTCATACAACAAAAAGGTGATCTTCATTTGCGTAACCATGCTAAAGTTGCCCAACTAATCGTCTTTTCAAATATTTTCTAAAGTTAATCTTCACTTCAATAAAAGCTTGCATTCATGGCCATTCAAGTGTTTACTCTTCAACACGAGCTGGGAACGGCAAGCTACAGAAACAGATGCACAGTGGAAAGCAGACAATTCTCTACATACAACAAGGAGATCTTTTGAACCGTAATTAAAAAGCAACGAGAATCAAAATTTTAACCTTCGTACACTGTCTATCTTTGTGCACGTATGTATAGTCACAGACTTACAATAACGTTTTTTATTCAGGAAAGACAGATTGTCTACTTTTAGCACGTGTACGTCCGATTATTTTGCCTTTGATTATATATTCTTTTCACAATTCTTGATCAACTGCAAGAGACTTTGTGTACTTTGGAAAGTTTCCAAAACTATGATCTAAGACAATAAATACAATTGTGTGCGTCATCATCCAGATGTGCAATCTTCTAATAAATGTCAGGTGGAAGGCGATAGATTTTAAACTTGCTTGCCATAATTTGAAGCTAAAAAAGCTATTTTAAAAATGCTTAGCTTTCTATAACATCAAACATTACTTTACTAAACTGTCCACAATAACATGTTTGTAGTAATAATCTTAAAAAAGTGATTGAAATGACAACGGGCCTTTTTGTTTCCTTCGTGGACAGTTTTGCATGCCAAACTGGTTTGAGAAAGAAAACCAAAGGAAATCCAAGTTTTTTCTTCAAACAAAAAGGTATATTTCTAAAACAGGTCGCAGAACACCTGATTTTGTTTTGAAGGAATACAAGTTCAGTTGTGTGAGTGGTCATTGCTGTACCGGCTTTATCAATGAGGATCTGGGTAGCATTGTTACCCGTTGTATCCTGCACCTGTTGAATTATTTTCAGTTAATAGATAATCGATTTTAATACTTTTCTTGACAGTCAAAACTATACTGGACAACAGACTTTCGCAACTGAGAACCACATTTGCCGTTTAACTGATCATTTAACTTAATATTCATTTCCCTGGGTCTTATGAAATCAGCGAGGCATAAAAACAAAGCAAGAAAATTGTTAATCCGACTTGTTTTGTAATTTCCAAGAGGCTTACATTGACCTTGCGTTGTTTTGGACCTGTAACACTTCCAAAGGAGTATTTGGAGGCGGGGACAATGCAATTTTAAACATATTTAGAGGATTTGAACGGTTCAAAGGACAGCAAAATTGATTCGATTTCTTATTCCATAACAAGCACTAAGAGCGAAACGATACGTCTAGTGTATATTAAAATGATTCCCGGCCAGCCAGAAACACCACGTGCTCGAGATGAGTTCTCTGCATTGAACTGTCACAATTCATTTTGGAGGTCCTACATAATAAAAGCTTCATCGAAGCTCAATTAAAATGCAGTCAATGAAACACAGCACAGCCAGATGAGTTCCTTTGTAGCTTGACTTAAACCTACTATTAGCTACTTGATTCGTCTCGTTGCTATCCGTTAGCAGTTGTCTCCCCTGGGGGAGACTTTGCCACAAAGCGACACACTGATTTATACACTAATACAGCGTACCAAGCTAAACTTAAAGCTATTACTCCTCAAGAAATGTGTATAAACTGTAACATTGACACATCACACGACTGATGATACATTTTTAAATAGTTTAGCAAAACCTTTGGCACTTTTCGAGACTATTGAAGCAATTAACGACAAAGTCATGAAAGAATATATTTCTGGCGAGACGACTAAGTTGTGGTAAGCATGGGTCGAATATGCAGAACAAGCCACATAAATCCTGGTAAAGCCTTTCCGGCTGAACGAACTCGAGCAGCAGTTAATATGGAATTAGATGTAGAAACTTTCTCAAAGCCTCTTGACTACAATTTGTATAGTTATTTGTCTTAGGTCACTGCGAGGTGTTTTTATGCTATTACCCACTTTGTGCACATGTACAATCGTTTCACAAACACAATAAAAAAAACACGTGGATTTCTTTGTTGCAATCGCCTTGTTTTCTTTCTTGGGGTTGATTTACGCGCGAAAACAACACGTGGCCTTAGTGGGTGCATGTTGCGCATGCTCGAATACATAGCACGTGACTTAAGGCGGGGGACATTAAAAAACGTAAGGCATTTATAAAATGACGTGTGGGTAAGTCACAAAAGTCTCAACACGGAGGATTTTAAACACCGGAAGCTTTACCTGTACAGTATAGCCAACGAAGTACATGGTAAAAAATAAAACACACATTTTAGACGAGGCGAGCGCTTGCATGAGCAGATAAGCGAGTTGCACACATTTTCCAAAATCATGCATGCTTGTTTGAAATTCATTTATGCAAGTCGTTGTAAACATATTGAACAATGGGCGTTCTTTGATTTATTCGCGCAGAACAAAAAGTTCGGCCAAGTGTAAAACTAGGGTCCACTAATAAAACAACCATCAAACATTCATCAGTTCTGTGCAAAATTCTACACATTTTCGGCACTAACCCCTCAACAAACTGAACTACAACACTTTAGCTAAACTAACACTATTAGAGATTAAAATCCCAATGTGCCAAATTAATATACACGAGTAATTTGCGGTTAGCAATCAAGTGAAAAATCCGAATGGAAAACAATCAATACATAACGCGCGTTTCGATTAACCCAACACAATGGGTGCACGCTAGTGTTATTGGAACCACAATCAGTGCATTCGACACAGTTCACTGTCGGAGAAGGGCCAAATTTGTACCTTAGGGTTCTTGTTTTTGGATCCTTTCGGCCGTCCCCTGGGCCTCTTTATCACTGGCGACCCATCTGGCGCTGGTTTCTGCAAAATAACAGTGGAGTTACACTTCACGCTAAAATTAGGCTAGCTGTCATATGACCCATATGCGCGACCTACCATGACGAAATTTTATTTTTAATGAAACAAGAACGCGTACAACCGCTAATTTTATGCTCCCCTCCACTCTAGTGCGCACATTACCATCTACACTACTATTTCGTACCTCAACAGGGTTTTTTCTTGGCCGACCCCTCTTTCGCTTTCCTGGAGTTTCCGTCACCGATTCGTGATTTTCCGAACTTTCGTTCACTTTTTCTCGTGCTAGCTCGTGATTTGTGGTGTCCACTGCATTTTCTGAGTTCTCCGGTGTTAGTATTGATTCCGGCGGCAGCCTGCTGTCGCTCCCTTCCGTCATTCTCGTAAATTTTCCGTCTTGATTCAAGAGTTGCTCGGAGCACTCAAGGAACCAGCTTGCAACTTGAAGGCCTTCTGGAACTCACGCGCGCTACTCCTGTAGTTTGTCTCACTTTTAAATAGCTGCCAATGTTTATGGTTATTTGACCTAATTCCCAGTGAATGGCGTGGGTGGCAAGCCGCCTTCCCAGTAACGATCGCACGCTTTCCACGTCTTACAATAATTCGCATTTATGATACTCCCTCTAAATTTGTGTTGTTGTCTACTCGTCAAACAACAAATCACTGACAAAACTCACGATCGTGGCTAATTGACTAATACAACTTAGAAGAAGTACGCTGATTGGTTCAGGGCTGATCCATTGTCAGGCGCTCGCGCGCATGGGGAGGCTGGATGAGAAGAAAGACCACCCTCTTTTCTTTGAGAGTGCCGCCTCAATGACAGACGAGCACATAACCGGAAATGAATTCGAATCTGTATTTTGCAGTGTTATTTTGGTTGTTTTGCAACCCGTTTGGGCCCGAGGAGTATTGGCAGGCGGGAAAAATATCTTGGCCGGATTTTAGGAGAAAACCCAGGAAGGATGCTACAACTTGTAGCTGTTAGCATCGAGGAAGTAACTTAGGGAAAACCCCTGGATACTGACATGTTGGGTTTCGTGTCTACGAGTGCTACTAGATCGAGAGCCGAGTATTGGTGCTGTCAAATTCACCAAGAATGGACTTCAACCTTGGTATGTTGTGTTTGTTGACATGACCACTGACCAGTTTAATCTCCCTTGAAATTGTTTTCAGTACTTAAAGCCCTATTCCACACACAAAGTGTCTACTCTTGTATGGGCGATAAAAATATGCCGTGCTGCCTACTGATTTTGCGAATACGGGGGTTGATCGCAAAAGCACACGACAAACACGAGGGCTTGCCACTAAAGCAAATACTGGCGCTCTCGCGTGCATTCACAAAATTGCTGAAAAACTTTCCATTTGTCGCACGTCAATAGGTTGATTTTCTTGCATAATCATCAACCCATCATCACGGAACGTTATGCTCGTAAGAATTACTACCATAAATATAAACTTGGTGTGCTATACTCGATTAAGATAACTAATATTATGAATTCGTTGTATTGCAGTAAGTTTAAGTTCCACGAAAATGCCATAAAAGTTCGGCGCAGTATCACATCTTGACAGGGCTTTCACAGAAAGGTTGAAGTTAATAGCAAAGTGCTACCCGAGCTAGCAAATTTCGACCTTATCTATTCCATTACTTCACCGCTGCATTCTTTCTAATCTGCGTAATATAAACCGCATTTTTATATTAACTTTCCTCTCAGTTTTCTCATATTTATGGATCTGTAAACCTTGGAAATTTAGCTAATAAACAAACCTCAGCTCTGCTCCAGTTTTAGTTCATTTGCATCACATGAAAAGGAAATTCTCATTAGTTACAAACGAGCCAAATGTAAACACACTCGAAATGTACAACAGCAGTGACAAGAAACGGAAGTTCTCGCTTCGGGCTCTTGTTTCGTGCTTGTTTCCGGTGATGAGTCCACTTTTTGAAAAAAGTCTTTGATAACTTTAAAATCTATGATGTCACTCCTTAACAGTTCTTTCATCGTGGGCCGTTATAAAACGAAGTAACACGTAAAATACACTAGGGAAACACAACCCAAAGATTGTTCTGAAGAGCATTTCGTTGCATGAAGAACAGCGCCCCCCACGTACTCCGGCATGCTTTGCGTTCCTAGAAGACGGTTCCAACTAGCTTGTAGCGTGCCCAGGAACAATGTTGGCAAATGGCCAGTAAACACCAATAAACAGTCTGAATAATAAATAGAAAGTTATTAGAAACATGCTAAAACACCCAAAGAGTGAAGATTGGTAACATAAAGAACATGCATATAATCCTGGGAGTAGAAGCGAAGAAACAAATTGTGCAGTTGTGCTAAAATACGGATCCTTGACGGGTTCATAATAATTCAGTATTCACTCGAGTCTCTACCAATATCCCCAATGCTGTTTGTTTGGTGTTTGTTAAGTGGGCTGCTTTTGCCTTCTTAATCCTCAAAATTTATCAGCTTCTGAATTATGTCCGAGATTGAAGTAGAGCCACCATGAACTACGTGAACATGCAGTTGACCACTTTAAGTTTGAATTTGTGACTGTGCTTGGTACGTATGGCTAACTAAACCTGACACTTTGTTGCTGTTATTCAGTATTCATTACCAAACTGATTCTTGTTTGTTGGTTTTTCTCCTTCACTAGCTACAAACCATCTGAAAGTGTTACATGAAATGAAACCAAAAACAAAGTATATACTTATGTAGATGAAGTCTCTTGACTGTTCCTTTATTATGAAAGTGTTAGTTTCTGTAGTATCTTACAAATACAACTTGTGTAACGTGCTATACGCTGTGGTATTCGGGATAGCTATGCAAGTTAAGTAGGTTGGAAATTGAGTGTATGGAGTAACTTCTGACTATTTATATTAATAGTCAAACGGAGATCTGATATGAGAAACATGTCGACTAAAAGGCACTTCCACTGAAACGGCAAAACGCAACTTGTGTCACATATAGTTTCGAAGAAATTTACCAATTTTGTTTCTTGATAGCGGTTAGAAATTAATATACATGTGTAAAGTATTTTGTTGGCTATACCATGACCGATGTACATTACACTGACAGCGAGTAGTCTGGCCGAGTATATATCTGATATTCTACAAGTATAGACGAATTACAAAACAAGGAGTTGACTATTAGAACAGTATAAAGTTGTTTTTCATTCCACCGAGTAATAGGCAATTATAGTTTGCGATTCTATGCGGTATACATAAAGTAAAGTGTGGGCACTTAAATTAAAGATATTGAAAAACGTGTTCTGAATAATTTCTTACTGTGAATTCGTTTAGTTTTCCTGCAATTGACGACTGAGAAATCGAAATATTGTATACTCAGTTTTCTGTGAGTGGACTATACAATAAATTGGTTAACTTTCACAGTTCACAGCCGAAAGTCAAGATTCAGTAGAAAGCACCATGAGATACTGCCATGAGCAAATTTACTTTTCATTTGTTTTTGACCTGCGTGAATACGGTGAAATGTCAAGAAATTCCTCACCACGTAAAGGTGAAATCTTAAAATTTCGAACTGAACCACTGTTATACCCTTTGTAAAACGTAATTTCGTTTCATCGCCTCAGGGTTGGAATTCCATTGGCTTTGTTGGCGTTGTCATTTAGGTTTATCTTCTGACCGCAAACGTTGCTTGTCAAACTTACCGCGGTTCTATGAGAACAATTTCTAAAACTACGTAAGTAGTGGGCAACGAGCAAAGTTTTTACTGAATTTTCTTTCCCTGATTAAAATCATTTCAAGGGTTCAAAATTCAGTACCGTTATCGTAATGTTTCTAAAAGATAGCAATAAAACGTGTCGAGCTTTAATTTCTTTGAGCCAACAACGATGCCGCTAGTACTTGAAGAACTTTATGCTTGTTTGTCTGAGGTCGAAGACGTATCAGTGATCTGCGCCGTACAGTGCTTCCATTTTTAACTTGATTTACAAACAAAGCTCTCTCACACAAGAATGATTAGTTATTTTTATAATAATTAGTATGTTATTTCTTTAAAAATCCCATTTTTATTTATACAAAATATATCTCATGCATGCTTCCTTCCCGTGTCTTGTATCGCAACGGATGTTCAATATACCAAAGGGAATTTGATAATGCAGCTGTCTGCAAATTTGCGTGGCTGCTGCAAATTTGCGTGGCTGCTTAAAATTTAAAAAGTTAGACTTCCTCTCTTCTAAAGTTTATGAAAATTAAAACACTTTATTTTTTATTGATAACTACGATTTTATTTGTCATACTTCCTTATCACTACAAAGACTTCCCCTGCGCTGCCTGTAAAAACAAGACTTCCCTTTCCTCTACAGTGCAAAATACGTCCGCACACGAATTACTAACTAGTTATATTTACCTTTACTTCTAGAAATTTAAAGTCGTCCGTCGCGGATTTATTCCTGGCAAGTGACAATATAATAATGAATTTCCCATAGGCAAAGCAACCCGAAAGTACTAAATTCTTATCCTCGTGACTAGAAGCAAGACTACACATGTTGGACTGAAAGCTATCGTTTTCTTCCTGTTCCAAGGTTACGGTGATCGAGTGGTAAATTACTGAATTAATTGAGTGTCGGAAACTCTTTCTTTTCTCCTGTTGCAAACAACATCGTTAATTTCTTATGTATGCCGCCTTAACGGCGGGAGTGCAATAAATTTACAATAGCGGAAGTTTCAAGACTGAAGTACAATTATGCAGCTAGGTTGGCAAAGCAATCCCACGCACTGTTTCTGTTGTGTCCTGACCTGTACGTAGCCACAATGATCGTTCCTCGCTCTCGTTCACTATCTGTGACTCCCTCGTCCTGCCTGCCTGTGTAGGTGCTTTTGTCTATCTGTCTGTCTGTCTGTCTGTGTGTATGTTGTATGTATGTATGTCTGACTGTCAGTCTGTCTGTATGTATATGTGTATGTATGTATGTATGTATGTATGTATGTATGTATGTATGTATGTATGTATGTATGTATGTATGTAT